>MU182022.1:421005-463956 GCA_016904865.1 Pissodes strobi | reverse complement strand
TTATGTTTGGGCAATTATATTGCTTGCTGACATATTTTTGTTTATTACATTTGGGGTTGGGCAATTATATTGCTTGCTGACATATTTTTGTTTATTATGTTTGGGCAATTATATCGCTTG
Source organism: Pissodes strobi (assembly GCA_016904865.1). Taxonomy (NCBI): domain Eukaryota; kingdom Metazoa; phylum Arthropoda; class Insecta; order Coleoptera; family Curculionidae; genus Pissodes; species Pissodes strobi. The sequence goes on along the minus strand of MU182022.1, from coordinate 463,836 downwards.
CTGACATATCTTTATTTATTATGTTTGGGCAATTTTATTGTTTTCTGACATATTACTGGTGTTTAGACAGTCCTGTTGTTTACCAACATAACAAATGCTTTTATAAAGTTTAATGTTTTCACGTATGGTAAAAGCTATTAATTTATCCTTCTAGAATATTTAGGAACGTGAAACCATACCTGCTACCTCCCAGGAAAGTCAGGATATGGACGAGCTAACTGGGCCGAGAGCGTCCCAGCGTCAGGCTGGCCGTGTTAGCGTTGAAATGAATTCAACGTAAAATGTAGCGCCACTGCCTTAGAATAAACAAGTTCAAGTGGTGATCTGCTGCGTAAGCATAACAAAAAAAAAGGGCTGATAAGAAATAAATGCGAGCGGTAGAATCATCACGAGCCTTGTATTGATCGGTTCCGTTTTACATTTACATAATCATAATTTTGGTTAATATATTTACTCGTATTTAGTTAAATCTGTGGATATAATATATTATTATTATTTCTAACAATTTCTAATAGGAAGCATACTTTTTTTAACTTTCAAAAACGAAATACAAAAATTGTACACAGACAGGCACTATTCATATATGTTTGGCCAGGCATTTGTAAATAAAGTTTAAAATATATGGAAAATTGCAAACAGGTACTTTTAACCAGTGAAGTTTTTGTTGCGCATTTATTTGAATGTATAATTATTATATTAGTTTGAATATAGTATTAATATTGCACCTATATTATAAATACGTTATTTTTCAAAATAGTAAAGTACACACATCTAAATTAATTTTATTTTGAAATAAATTTGAGCTGTTGCTAAAAATACCAAAATACTATTACACATTGCATTTACTCGACTCTCTATTACAAGTCATTCTACTATTATTCAAGCTTAAAATAAATTACATGAACTTCATCTTCATGTTAGTCTAAAATATTCGTGAACCACGAAATGTTTCCAAGAATATTTATTGAAGTAAAACATTTTTTGAAAATGTTATAAGTAGTGAAGCCATCCTCCTTATCTTACCCATTCAGTAGAAAACCCGACAAAAAATTTTTCATAAGAATTTTTTAACAATACATATTGGCTTTAATTGAGATTATTATGCGCATATCTTTTGTAAATCTGAATAATATTAAGATTATTTTTTCATCAAATTATTTTATTTTATGGAACGTTTCAATAGTACGTACCTCGAAATAAAATAAAAAAATTAAACCTAATTTCATATTTCATATGTGTGCAATCACACTGAAGTTGAAACATAATTTATAGGTTGACATTTATTTAACTGTTATAAAAATAGACGTAAATATTTTCATGTTTCATCAGCACCTGAATTATGTTTTTAACTAACAATTAAATCTTTCAAATCTCAATCTTTTATTTTAAAACGGTAAAATGGTTAAAATATCTAAAGTAAATTTAATTTTACATTTTTACATGAAAGCAATTATTATTCTTTTTTATGAAATATATAATCTATTTGATGGAAGAAAAATGAGTCTGACTGCAGGAATAAGAAAAACCAATATTACCTCAAAGAACTACTTTTTATTTAACGTAAAAATATGTTTATCTATTAAAAATTTTCGTAATTATTTTTTTCAAAATGTATTTTTTTTAAATAATTCTATTTCATAGGCAGGTTGCTATGTCTTGTTTATTTTTCTTTGAATTGTTTATTTTCTTTGTTTCAGTATCTTAAATTGTTTATGCATATTCCTTTATTTAAGACATAATATAACATTAATTAAACATTTACTTTATTTTTGTTTTTTAATGTGTTTTATTCACGCTTTGCGAACAAAAATTAATATATTTTTTTTAACAATAAAGATTCTGATTGAATGATAGATTTTACTTGATAAAAGTATACCTTGCAATATATTTTTCAATTTTTTATTTTCAACGGATAATATCTAAAATAAAATGAATTTTACATTTTTACATGTAAACATTTATTCTTCTTTTATGACATATTGAAGTATAAGAATCCACCTGATAGAAGGACAAAGAGGCTGCAGGAAAAAAAAAACAATTTAATATTACCTTAAGGAATTACTTTTTAGTGAAAAGATGTTTATCTATTAATAATTTTTTAAATTTTTTCAAAATACATTTTTTTAAATAATTCAATTTATCATGAAGGTTGCTATGTTTTCTTCATTTTTCCTCGAATTGTTTGTTTTCATTGTTTTATTATTTTAAATTGTTTATGCATTATCTCTTTTATTTAAGACAGATAATATTAATTAAACATTTGCTTCATTTTTGTTTTTAATTTGTTTCATTCACGCTTTGTCAACAAAAAATTATATTTCTTTAACAATAAAGCTACTGATTGAATGATCGATTTTACTTGATAAAATGATATACCTTGCAAAATATTTCAAACTAGTTAAAAATCGAAAAAAATTAAATTAGGCTTTTCAAATTGAGTAACGAGTAAAACGTCATACCAGCTACTTATTAAAATTCAGTGCGCGGTTTCAAAAAATCAGTGTGCTTGTGAACCACACACCGCAGCAGTGAAACAGTAATCATAGGTTTGTTCTAGCAGCGATTTCAAACGGTACAAAGCCATCCGGAGTTTGCGCATAGCAATATAACTGACACTTAGATCGCTATGCGCAAACTTCGGATGGCTTTGTACCGTTTGAAATCGCTGCTAGAACAAACCTATTATTATCTTATGCAAATTCGCTGACACTAATGGTAGAACATACTACACATTTTTATTTTATGCAAATTCGACACATACTATACATGAAATCCTGGCCCGTTCAACGATTGATCATTGTGAGAGAAAATAGGGTAGTTCGACGCGGATGGCGTGAAAGAGACGAAGAAATAGATAGTTATTCCGTGCTTGGCTCGAGTTATGGACTAGCCAGGATCAAAATTCGCCTCGTCAGTCTTCCTCTCAACTTTCGTTAGCTTTCGCCGCATCACACTTTCTAAGTTTTGTTACACGTTTACCAGCTAACTCTCCAGCTATATCTAAAGAACTTTCACTTCAATAACAGATATTTATTCATACTTAATTGTAAATTTCTAAAGTAGACCTTTGGATGATTCGGTCCAAATTGCTGAGGGCTTTGCCATTCTCCCACCATTGCACTCGTGGAATCAGCGCCTATGATTATGTTGGCCCAGTAAAATTAATTGCAACTAGATATAAGCATTGATATTTTCAATACAACTGCAAAATAAATCAAGAAATTTGTCGATTGGCAGGTTTGTTAAATCTATTTTGATAGTTTTTTTACGGCTGTTTTGCTATCTGTTGTTTAGTTGGTAGGATATTTTTCTTTGGCATATAAATAATATGTTTATATATTATTTATGGTGTTTCGAAGATGAATCATTAAATAAACAAACCTTTTAATTTTTAATAACGCGTAGAAATATAATAGTTTAATCATTATCATAAATAAAACCAAGCAATGTCACGTTACAATACGGATGAAAGCCACCTACAAATATGCAAATTATAAACATGGTAGTACCAAAATACTATAAAGTTGTATACAATTGTTTCGCTATTGCAAGCCATTCATTTTCATGAAAAATATTAATAAGGTTATCCGATATACTTTTTAAAATAAAATTTAATTGTTTTAGAAATACCAATTGCTTTTACAAGATAGAGGCTATTTATTTTAAGTATAAAATGTATTGAAAATAATATAAAAAAGCAAAACGATCCTCATTATAAGTATTACCCATTTATTAGAAAAACCGGATATCACTTTTTCGTAAGAATTTATTAAACAATATTATTATTCTGGGTATATAATTATATTGTTTTCAATATGAATTAAATTACGATTATTTTTCCATCGAATTATTTTATTTTATGGATTATTTCAATAGCATATAGGTCGGTATTGAATTAGAAAAATTATGCCTATTTTCATGGTTCTTAAAAGAATTAAGGGTGCTATCACCTTCAACAAGCAATCAAACATTTATTTACCTATCATAAAGATAGATGTAACTATTTTTATGTTTCATCAAAACCTGTATTACTTTTTTTAACAAGCAATTAGATCTTATAAATTTCTAAAATAAAATTAATTTCGCATTTTTGCACGAAAGGAAATAATATCCTTCTATGAAATATTGAACTATAATCCACATGATGTAAGGAAAATGAGTTTGATTGCTGAAATAGAAAAAAAAAACAAATTTCTTACCTTAAAGAAATACTTTTTATTTAATGTAGAAATATATTTATCTATTAATATTTTTGCTATTGTTAGAATTGATTTCAATTTGAAATTTTTTATGAGGGCAATTTCTGTCCTGGATTTATCAAGATCTCATTTCTCCATTAAACCAGTTGCCTAAGTATGCAAATTTCTGTACCCGTTGTATGGCATGGTTGTCCATGCTCAAGTGGTGTTTTGCTTAAAAACATGCATTTAGTTCTCTTATTTTTTTTTTAAATCCACTGACCTCACTCTATGTGTTTAGTAGTAGCTGAAGAAATTAAATATTTTTTGAGAGTATCACACGAGAATAATATCAGTATCATCAGGGTATCACAGTATCATTAGCAAGGCGAATACTTTTAAAATTTTAGCCATTTATTTTGATACTAACACCATATTTTCTTATACTTTGGCGCAAGATTTTTAGATTTTTTAGCTTTTCACCTGAAAAACATTTAGAATTAACCCGTGTTATTTAATTCTATATAATATCTTCGCTAACAATTTCGGTTTGTTTTAATTTTTGAAGTAGTTTGTGATCTTTGATATGATTCAATGCTTTTTCATTATCAATGAAATAGGCCACGATGTTTACTTGCCGGTCTAAACATTTTCGAACAAGGACTTAAATTACGGCTAAACGAGTTTCTACTCAAATTCTAAATTCTTTTGTGTTGCGCTGATGTTAGTGTATTATTCTCGAAGTTCTGGTGCGAATATAAAATGTGTATTACTAATCGAAGTTCCACAATATCAAAAACGATTTTTCACGTTTGGTTTTAATGAAAATTTGCAACATGGCGAATTAAAACGGTTTTCTTAATTAATACCACCAACAGCTAGAGTTGTCTGCTTCAGCTCCACGCAATACTTACCGTTAAGATATTAAAAATGATATGGTTTAATGACGTTAACAAAGACTCGCTAATTATTTGTTGTAATTAAAAACGAGGCGTTTGAAATTCGCTTTGCATCATTCTTAGTATTTTTTTTTTAATTAAACGTTTCAACAATACATTATTTTATACATTACCTGCGTTGTTCTAAACAAGTAAAAATGCCTAAAACACATATGAACTATACAAAAATGTAACTAAATCAGCTAAAGCTTTATTCAAGCCTGTCTAAAGATATTTTAACCATCGTCGATTCCAAATCAAACAAATAAATAGCGGTTTAATATAAAGGGACAATTTCTTTTGGAAAATAGGGAACGCCGTTCCTTATTTTTGATGAAAACTAAACCGGCTCGAATTAAGAAACAAATAACAGAAATGAAGCTACTTAGCAAAAACGAAGAAATGGCTGTGTGATAGTTCGAAAGTTTGTAAAAATAAACAAAATCCTCTTTTCTTTTAATTTAAATTAATGATTTTAATTTTTTTTAAATAAAAATCATATTTCGCCCCCCTTGCTCGGTGTATATTTTATTACCTATTTTAATTTCGAAACGTGGAAATTTAAGACAGTTGCCAGCAATTTTCCTATAAAAGACCCCATATTTTGCATAAAATCCCAAATCCTATTAAGGGAGCTTAGTACAATGCCAGCAGAGAGTGAGAACTGAAATTCGTATGGCCAAAATTATCGGTTGGCTTTTGAAAAGTTTTGAATTCGGCTTAAACCTTTCAGACGCTCCAAAGTTTAAGCGTTACAGGACGGAAATAAAACAAGTGTAAAGCTTTTAAGTATTTTGAATTTTCTTTGCTCGAAGGAAATACAAAACATTTCAGTTTAATAGTTTAAGAACGATTATACCTGAATACTGCAAATTGGAGAGACATGGATACATAGATTACAAATTAAGCTTTATATACAAACTTTCAAATCGTAGAATATTTTACCGAGAGTTAAGGCGCTTTATGTTATGAGCTGCAAGTGAAGTAGAATTTGATAGAATTTCTAGGACTCCAGACAACCTTTTTTTCAGCGAGAATTACTTTTCTTATTCGCAATTTTTCCTTTTGGTTTAAGACTGGGGGAAAATATATTTGATAACTACGGATACGAGATATATGGACTCTTAAGTACTTTATTCTGTTGCCAAAGATTATTATTTGAAACTTATTGACAAAGCATATTAAATCTAAAGCTGAAATATAGAATTAAACTATTTACGTATCGCGGTTCACCCCTGCTATTGTTAATATAACTAGTTTTACACAATGAAAAACCATAAAATAAAAGAGATAAAGCAGAGGAAATACATAAGTCACACCAAAAATGTAACAAGAAAATAGTAAAATGTCAGTATCATAATATAATGAAAATACTAGATAGGCGAAAGCGAAAAAGTGAAAGTTGAAATAGATAAAATTAAATTTAACAGCAAAAACAAATAAAGTCAAAGAAAATAAAATCAATTAAATTAAAACACCATATAATAACAATATTGACCAACTAACACTAAATTTTTAAACTCGGAGTTGAAAGAGGTAAACATAAATCATACAATAAAATCAACTATAATCAAATCAAAGCAAATTAAAGAATTATGAAAAATACATTTTAAAATACCTTGTTAGAAAAGAACATTAGAAATGTTATTATTATTATTTCTCTGACATGGAGGAGGCTTCCTATTTTGATTTATATACAATTTTTCATAGTCCTGCAAATCTGAGGATGTGATCAAGAATAGTTTGTACTTCATGCTCAAATGGGTGCAGATTTTTGCTTTCATAGAAACCTGCTATCTGCTAATTTGCAGGAAATTTTCTTTGGGTTATATCACTATTTTAATCGTACACTCTAGAACAGGGGTCTTCAACATGTTGTTATCTAATGGCCAGATTTGAGTGTCCCTATCGACCGTCGCGTTGGGTGCCAATATCATATGATATTTAAAATTTAAGGTAGTTTATAACTTTAGATCAGGTGGAATGCAAATGTAAGTATTTTTTAAAGAGGTTTATTTAAAAAAAAACTTTTTAATCAGGTTTCTAGCAATTCTACAGCATTGGTTATTTTTAACAAGTTTCTCAATGTGCAATCTTATCTAGGACGAAGCAATACGAAGACGGTTTCACGGTGCAAGTTGGTTATTCTAGTCCTATTTTTCATTTGAGAAAATAATTGCTGACCTACATAGATGACAGTGACATCATTTTCTGAGCATTAACTCAAAAACTTGGAAATTTATTTATGTGAATATATTTGGAGTCCTATTTTTCTTTTAACTTATTATTGCACTGCAGACCTATGAGTTCAATTTCCAAATTTCATGGAACATCTTTAACAGATACACTGAAAGGTATCCCGAATAAGTTTATAAAATTTTAATTTTACATGGACTCTCCAGGCAAATTCTTCCTTTAAATCTGTTATTGTGGATATATATTTGTCCATCTCACTAGAATTTGAAATTAAAAAGTTCGGCAAGCACCTCAAATCTATTTTCTGGTAGCTGCAGTTTTTATAGAGTGAGTTTAGCTTCCAAGGATACAAGTTCTTTATAAGGTTCTCCTTGTCTTGAAGCTGCTGATTTAATTTATGCAGATGCAAAGTCAAATCAGTCAAGAAGCCAAGCCACTGATCCATTCTTGGTCATTGAAAACAGCAACAGATTTTCCCCTGCCGCCGGGCATGAATATTTTAATTGTTTTTTGAGGTTTAATATCAGCTCCAACATGTTTCCTCTGATAAACCAACGAACATCTTAGAAATAAACAACTTTCCAATAGTCCGCATCAACATCGGACAATTCTCAGTAGTTGAATCCTCGGGAACTCATAAAATTTAACATCTTTATAATTTCTTTCATAACATGGTCAAAACTAATTTTTTTGTACATTTTGATGGTGTATAATACAACGATATTGCATTAAATTTAAGTCGTCCTGCTGTTTTATTAGGGCTGCAAATCCTTAATTTTTCTCAACCAGGGCTGGTGATGGAGCTCGATAGTTTTGTAAGGTATCGGTTCAACACCATCATGACACAGTTCAAGAAACCTGCTCCCTAGGCAGTTCCGTTCATAGGATAAAAGGTAGCCTAGTTCTTCTGTAATTTTAAAATTGTCATCGATACCACGGATGAAAATTGCCAACTGGGCTGTATCTGTCATATCAGTATCACAAAATAAAAACAAATTTAGATGCCTGATTTTTAAGGTAAATTTTTTACCTTCTGATAACTCTTCAATTGTTCTAGCATCTATTAGTCCTGATATATTAATTTTAGAGGAAACGTGTTTTTGAGATGGACATAAAACTTCTACAGCTGATTCCATGCATTCTTCTATAAACTCTCCATACAGGAAAGGGTTTGACTTGGACGCAATTCTACCATATAGCTCTTCTAAAAAAAGCGGTGTGTGTTTAAGACCGCACAACAAATTTAAAACTTCAACAAAGCGATATTAAAAATTAAATAACATAAAAAAAGTTTTTTTGAAGGCGCCTAGTATCAAACCCGATACCTCTCGCATGCTAAGTGAACGCCCTGGGCGTTCACTTAGCCACGGGCACCGTCTCATTGAAACGCTTTTCTCAAAAATGGATATAAGTATACAGTTCAATAGAATACATATTTCATAGTTGAAGATTATGGTTTTATGTTTATAATTTAACTTTTAGATACATGATTATTCGAATCAATATCTTGCAAACTGTGTTTCTTTCTATCGCTTGACTGAAGTCAACTCAAGCCCACTTTATCCGAATACGCGTTAATTAGCCGAATATAAACAGCGTTAAATTCTGTCAGTCTTATTCACAACCCAGGAAAAATGTACAAAACGCATCTAAGGAAGGTTACATTTCAAAAATATTTTGTTAACGTCCTTAATTTTTGTAGTAACAAAAATTAAGGAACTTAAATTATTAATTATAAAAATGCTTTGCTATCTATATTTGGTCTTTGAATTGTATATTGCTGCAATCGTAGTTGTTTCTTCAAGGCTTCCATTGTATCAATCTGCATCTGACCCTCAATTCTATAAATTTGGCAGCGTGCTTTATTTTAAAATATCTTTTTAAATTGTATTTTTTAAATAAACACACGGACTTTTCTTGAGTGTTTCAAATAAACGCTTCATTAACACTCCAATATTATTATAAGAATAAACAACTTATCACATTACAAAACTCTGTGTTCTTAAAGAACCGCGAAGTGTCCAGCGCAGACCGCTCGCGATTAGCTTGTAGCACCGTGACAATATCAATAACATGCAAGCCTTCACCTATTATCATTATATGCTCGCATCACAATTATTTAAATGAATAACGACAACTAGCTTAATGTAACCAACCATATTACATCACCTTAAATTTTGTAAATGAAGTTAAAATATTAGATCGTGGGTGTTGCTCAGACTATTTTAGAGACTCAACTATGCTTTGAAAGTCGTTTTTCACAGTTCTTAGTTTATTACGTGGTAGGTAGTAGGTATTGATTTTTTTCGTTTAGTGTTTTACTTGCAGGCCGTAAAAAATTAAAGGCAGGCTCAGAGGGTCGCGGGTTGATGATCCCTGATCATGAAGCATAATAAAATTATGAACGAGTTATCATAAAACATCTAGTGGTAGAGGCAATGGGGAAAAATTAAGTGTTGTGTGATTGTAATTCCTTGTAATATTTATAGAAACAAAGCCGCGCTTCGGTATTTTAGTGGTATCTCTTTTAACACTTTGTACCAATGTAGGTTAGTTCCATTTTATTTTAAAACTGTGAAAAGGTTCTCTGGTTACTCCATTGGTTACACAAAAACGTCTATGTCACTATGTCCATTTGCAACGTACCTCAAACAAAGCTCTTACAAAATAATTTTAAAAGCAAATATATTTTTTTCAACATACTGTAGTTACTAGGAACTTAAGCGTTTCCGGATGCATGTCTAAGGATTTTTTCCTTCAAAATTAAATGGAATTGTACCCCAAAGTTTTAGACATTACTAACAAAGCAGTCTTTATCATCGGAAGACTTAATAGGTTTTATATTATTGGGGCGGTTTCATCCGCCTAAAACGCCATTATTCTTGGATATTTCTCCATTAATATTCAAGAAATGCTGATAGAATTTTCCAAAGTTTATTATAAGAAACTGAGGAACAACCATTTATGTCGGAGTCCCGAGTTGCGCTTATTTGAATTTATTTCGATAGGATTTGGTTTTGGGTTAGTCTGGTTTATTTTTTCTTAGCTAGGGTGAAAGGTAAATGCAATTGGATCGTTAATTCAGAAACTGCCTCTGCGTTACGCGAATGCAGACTATTTTAAAATGGTAATATGAAATGTTTAATGATTAATTTTTGCTTTAGGTGAGTCTTTCAAACACTGGTTATACGGTTGAAAATGGGTAAGTTTTAAGCAGTAATTTTTGGATTTTTAAAAATTTTGGGACGAGCACTCCTTAGTTCAGTTCTCTATCGTCATCAAATTAGAGTTTAATTAGTTATTTATCATGTCCATTTTAATAATTATTACCACCTTTATTTTTTGGGCCACATATGATGAATTTGAAAAAATGTTTATTCCGCGACGTCTATTTTTTGAGTTAAGTACAGAGTAAATTGAATTGAAATGCATTTTAAACACATCATTCAAAGGCTGCTAAACACTCGAAACGCTCCAAAAAAAAAAAGTGCAGTCTCTTTTGAACCAACATTACTTATACGGTTTAGTTTGGGTTAGTTCCGAACAGACTCAAAACACGATGTGACAAAGTGATCAAGTGACTTTAGGTAGGTATCTGTCAAAATAATTTTTTGAAGATTCTTCCTAAAGTGGCAAAAATATCGAAATATTTTACGAATAAAATGTGTTCCTACACACGTCCACATATCAAATTTCAACAAGTTGTCTCAATATCAAGAAATTAAAAATGGAAAGTCATTAACCACAAAGGATAGTTGCAAAATACTATTGCAAATAAAATGTAATTATTTTTGGCTGGTTATTAAAATGAAGTGGAAGAGATATATACTTTCATAGACGATTTTCTGTAGTATATAAGGCATAATTTTCTTGCAAACATTTTCTGAACGATTCTTAAATAACCTAGACGTTGATGTTATTTTAATTTGTGTCATTAAAACTGTAGTATTTTCATGGCGTTTTTAATACAAAAAAGCTAAACAATTTTCAGCAATTTGTTTAGGGATCAATATTCCCTGTTTCCTTGGCCAGCTAGTTCTCTTGACCTAAAGCCTAGGATTTTCTGTGGATAGATCTTCAAAAAAGTAATATATCCAATGTTTTCCAATTGAAAAATGCCTTTAGACATGCATGTGACAATATAATATACTTATAAAGTACTTAGTAAATGTTGCTAAAGGGTTTAAGAAAATCACATTAAAATGTTTTGGTTGGTTTTGAAATGGTAGAAAAACAAGTTTTGCGATAGTTGATGTTAAAAAATGTTTTAATAGTTAGAATATTATATAATAAGTTGTTTCAAATCATATTTTAAGCATTAAAATGACATTACAATGTTAGCAGTTACGGTGATGCAGATTAATGTTAGATTAACGTCTTAATTATTTAAAAATGTTTAAAAGAAACTCTTGCATTATCCTTTGCGAAATCAGAAAATGGTTCAAAAGACTATATTTTTCTTCCTATTCGTTTTGATAAGATCCACATGCATATTAGACAATTTGGCCCTATGTGGTTAATGAGTTATATGTACGTAAGAACCCAGAAGAAGTACCTTTCCTTAGTAGAATATTTTGATTTCGAAATTCGTTTTAGTTTTTCAGATTTTAAAATTTTTGAGTTATATATCCGGTACACATTATATGTGTTAATATCTAAAGCATTCTTCTCCTTGGGCAAGAATCCAGTCGTTCCTCTTTTTCACAAAACTAACCGTTTTAAATAATATCTTTCCGCTAAAGCCTAAACGTTGACTGAAAATATTTTATTGGCTTGAATATTTTCTGAATATGGCTCTTAAAAACGAATGAAGGAAAATTGTGGATTTTCATTATCTAAATATAATAGCAGAAAAGAGCAGCATTTTCATCCCATTCCGGCATTCGTTTGGTAGCAGATTCAGTCGTTTAAATTGAATCAACAGTTTATGTATTTCCATTGTTGAAACATGCATATTGGGGAAATTTTACACTCAATTCTTCAATCTCCTTTTTGTATGCACTCTCACCTATATCATTATTAGTCAGATTAAATCGGAAAATGACTAATGTTGTCAAAGGTAAATGTAAGAGAAGTTTACTAATAGCTATATGACTATAATATCAACATTAAAGCGAATTACTATATCATATTCTGGTAATATTTCAAGATTCTAATAATTTTAAAAAATCAGGAACAGTAGGAAAATATTTTTTCTCGAGCTTAATTGAGAATTCACAATGAATTTTGACGTCTTAGGAATATCTTATTTTCCCATTGCTAGTTAAGAAGCTTTCTAAATAGGATTCTGTTGACGTCTAAAGCACTAAGTTTATCAATAATAAAATACTTTGAAAGCAATAGCAGCGAATGTTATTTTAAGAAAAGGAATGATAAATCAAATGAAATGTAATATTTAATAATTAACATTTAACCGAACTATTCGTAGGTTTATTATAATTTATTTATAACTTATTATAATTTGCGGTAGTTGATTTTTAGTTATAATGTGATAATGAAGTTGAAACACCGGCGATGGGTTGGACTACGGCTCGCTGATATATTTTCATATTAATCATACATATAAATCACAACTTGATATGGTGATTTTGGTTACTAGGATATATTTATGACTTTCATATTACCTATTATGAATTCATAAAAATGCACTTATTGCTTTATGAGTAACTATAATAATTAAGTGTAATTATTACACTTGTTGAATTATGTATATCATAATGCTCTTATCATCATACGTATTATTCAACTATTATTAAATTGTTGTAGATAAAATATTTTAAAATACCTTCTCGTACACACATTTACTAAGTTCAAATTAAATTCATATTGGTAAATTACAGAAAAACGCGTAAAGAGGTACATTTTAGAAGAGAGCAAATATACGCGAAACACTTTGTTGAAACAATTTTATTGTAGGTATCAGGCAAACAAAGGTAGATATCTACTTATTGTAAAAATTACAAATGAAACCATCATAAACACTGGTACCGTACCGTAGTTTTTTTTTGAATAATTTCTATACTTTTTTTTTGGGCTACTACAAAAATCTATACACATGTATGCACTATTGGACTATATTATGTTCCCACTATGTTTTCTATTTTACCTATTTCGTGTATTTATATTGTTTTATTTTTTTGTGTCCGAAGCTACTCGCATTTTCGGATGACTTCGGACACCCATTAAAATCGCTCAAAAATTGATGCTACACGCAATATAAAGCTACTTCGGATACTTTTTTTTGTAATAAGTTTTGTACCCTAAATATATACATGTATATATTTTATGGTATATGAAATGAAACTAAAATACTAATTAATGAACAAACATTGATTACATACATAAAACAAACGAACAAAAACGAATAATAAATAAAACATACGAAAAAAAAAAAACGAAATTTTTTAAACACAAAACTGTAGCGTCTGTAAAATAAACAACCTACCTACCCTAAAATCATATCATTTGGCAAATTTGAAAATAAATATCGGTAAGCGAATGGGATTCAGAATTTTTACGATATCTGAGTCTGATACAACACTTGCATCATTTATTACTGGGAAATGGAAAAATATTTAACCGTCATTACTTGCTTTTTTTCTCAAAAATCTAATTAAATAATAAGAAAACCCATTCACATCTATAAGTTCTTCTAGAACCAATCTAGCATAATTCTTATATTTTGAACCAGTAAGCAAGAGGCACTTTTACTACAGCAAACATATTAATTTTAGGAACTAGGTTATCACAGGAGCCTTTTGGTTTTTCATTTTATTTTTGAGGGACATCAAAGGAGCCTCATCCTCTGAATCCGTGGATAAAATGTTACCAGTCTCTGGTAAAAGGGGTTTTGATAAAAACACAGGAAGATCCGAAACAGACGAGTCATTGTCTTCGATATTGTGCTTCTCAGTTTTTCTTCTGGATTCGATTCTGATAATTTCAAATAATTTTTTTGAGTAAACTCATCAGCCACAATTGTTTGTCCGAGTTTTACATTTATGCGCTTTCTCCTGGCCTTGGTACGAACATCTGGCGATCTTGTTTTTTGCAAAAATTCAGTAGTGTGGATTGGATTGGGTCGGTGCATCTTCTACGAGGTAGTTTCTTTTACGGAACAGTCTCCTCAAGACTGCCTCTGGATTATATGGGAAAATTCCGCAAGCTCGAAATCCGGATAAAATATCTGTCTTTGAGAAAGTGTTCATTGCATCCAGTGCTTGTCGTAAAAGCCGAGGGAAGTCAGACTTTTGGAATGGCCCCTTCTTCTTCATCTAGCAGTCGGCAAGCATGGATCTCCAGCGCTTCTTCAGAGGCGCAAAATATGCCACGTCCGGTGGTTGGCATATATGTGTGGAGTTTGGAGGAAGCAATATACATTTTGTCATTTTTTTGACAATCCTATATGACATCCAAGATTACGTGGCTCGATACGATATCACCTATTAAAACTTTGCTGCCTTCTTTATGTCGAAAACATGGAAGAAGTATTTGTCGGAACCGCTTTTGCTTATGCTGTAGCGACAACGAGGGGGCCCATCTTGTTCCCACTCTTCATACCTACGTTTGGATTTATATACCACGAACGGAGGCAGTAGATCACCAGAACCAGAGGCAGCCATCATAACACTTGTGTTTGTTTTTGACGAGTCAATCACTCGATCGCAGTGTTTGGAACCACGTTTGCAGACGACTTTAGGCTCTCCAGGATCGTCACTAAAGTTGGTTTCATCATAGTTGATGATGTTTTCGGCTGGGATACCTTCAAGTGATTTTTTTGACTCCACAAATATTCGTTGATTGTCGTTTCAGTCACCTCAGCCCTACTTCGGTTAATATTTTGAGTTAATCTGGTAGTGAGGATTTTATGTCGCAAAAGAAAATGTTTGGCCCAAACTTTTCCGGGTAGATTATTTTTCCATTATTTTATTGTTCTTCCTTGTCTTGTTAAATAGTATTTTACTATCAGACGAATATCGAATTCGGTGAGCGGACAACCCCATTGTGCCCGAACAAACTGATCTTCTTCTTCTTGGGACAGTATTGGCTGCCCGCCATGTTTCTTCTTGTGAGACTCTTTCAGTTTGTCTTGGATTGTTGATTTTTGGACTCTATGGCGTTCAGCCGCATCCCTCACACTTATATTTCTCAATTCCACATGCCTAGTACTTGCGTTAGTTGTTTTGAATCATAATTCATATAGTTCCGTTAACCAAGCGTCTTTTTATATATTCGCCTCATTGTCAGAGGCAATAGCTATATTCTTACTTCGAATTTGCCACAAACATTAACTAAACATCATAATTGAATAAAACATACACCAAATATTAGAATAACAACAGACAAAAATCGCACAGTCATTACTTTTTCGTTATTTGAAAAATCGTTAAATCAATGACAGTCACTAATTTCGTAACATATCGCAAATACTTACGCCATGCAGCCACAAACTTCCACGAGACTCTTCACTCAACTAAAAGTCATTCCCAGACGCTCGCGGAAGTTAATTTCAAGTTCCGAGTGGCCGCCAGTAAACGAAAATGTACCAACAAATACTTCCGAAATCCCAAAGTCACCTGTACTGTCCGAAGACACCCCGTTCTACGGTAAAAGCTTTGCGAGCTCACTCATTGCAGATTACGCACATTACCCATTCTTCTCTGCTTCCGCCCATGGAGAAGGGTTGCTGTGAAAGATGCATTCTAAGTTGTAGTTTGAAACATTCAGCAAAATGCACTACAACCGAGTTTTATCCACATTATCGAAACAGAATGTCTGCACTCGACGCGTGCGCGTTTCGCTGACCAGGTTAGCTTCACATGGATATGATTAAAGCTAAACTAACAATTTTAATAACTCTATTTTATACTAAATGTTTGCTTAATCAAGCGAACCCAAAAATAACCAATCCTGTGATCTTACTAGTCACACTTGATCAACCAATACAAGGGATTATACGAAATAGTCCTTCTATCTCTATTTAAACTATTGTTACATTTAATACTTTTAATTGTTATTCGATGATTGTTTTGAAAAGCATGCTCGGCAACACTTCATTTTTCTGTTCGACCATACCTTAAATGAGCTATGTGTTGTTTGGATCTCGTTTGTATTGATCTTCTAGTTTGCCCAACATATTTTGATTTCAGTCTATCCAAAGCTGACAAAGCTAATTTTTTATATTGGACAAAGGCGAATATTTTCAAAGAGTTGATACTTTAATCGAATCCTATACTTATAACAAAATTTCAAGGATTTCATTAGCTACGATGCCAACACAAGTTAAAAACACTTTGTAAAAATGTAGCACCCTTATTTCTGAGCAAATTAAATACAAATTTTATGTAAGGAATCCTACTATGCTGAAACTATATTGTCTTCCCAAGATTCATAAACCTGGGACCGCAATGCGCCTCATAGTCTCGGCAATAGAATCACCAACTTATAAATATATTCAAGTCGCTAGCAAACCAGTTTGAAAATTTACCTATAGAACAACAGATTTCATGAGTACTAAATTCCTTAGATTTCATTAACAAAGTTAAAGGTAAGAGCCTTAAGGAAGGTGCAACTTTAATCTCGTTTGATGTTAGCTCATTGTTCCCTAGTGTACCAATGTAATATCATGGTGAACTACTTGAGATGAATAGTCTTGATGGCCTCACAAGAATATTTAAGTTTAATCAAACTTCGCATGGATCAAAATTGTTTTCAATATACAAATAACTATTTCCAACAACTTGAAGGCACGGCAATGGGCAACTGTTTATCACCGTTCTTAACTAATCTTTTTATGAGTAAATTTGAAGATGCATTGTAGATCTTCATTGCCTGCCTTTGAAGCATAAGATCTCCATCAGATAAATTATCATCAACTAGAGGTTCAAATAACGATTCGGAAGAGCTGGTGAAGTCATAATCTTTCCTGATGTAAGTTGTAATGTACTGAGCCAGCATCATCGGTTATTTTTCGATTAACTTTTCTTGTTAAAGTTTAATCAATACTTCTGTCTCCTCCTTGTTCGGTGTCCTCATAATTTATTTTTGGGCGCTTATATTTTCTTCCAAAAATGTCTGTCTTCTTTATTAATTTTGGAACTGTAATTGGCGCGAAGTGCACTAGGAAGGACATTAGTAGACCTATTGTTCTCCACATCTGTAAAATTAATAGCCCCCGGATAAATCATGGTCTCATTAAACCGCTTATGATTCTTTCCATAGAGTAGACTTTGAGACAGGCACTACCTATAACCGGTATACATCAAATGTGTTAATGCACGTTTTTCTGTTGGTATAAAGATTCTTATCTCCTGCACTAATGACGATTTTATA
The DNA here is from genome assembly GCA_016904865.1 of Pissodes strobi. Classification (NCBI taxonomy): domain Eukaryota; kingdom Metazoa; phylum Arthropoda; class Insecta; order Coleoptera; family Curculionidae; genus Pissodes; species Pissodes strobi. The sequence continues at coordinate 446,192 of MU182022.1, read as the reverse complement.
GAGGAGTTGTATTTTATGCGATGTGTGTGGTAGTAAACATGAGTATTATTACACTTAAGTCCTTAGGTGGATATAATGACCATCAAACGTCAGCAATATGGGCTCGTTGCTAAATGTTTGGCCTTTTCTTGAAAATAGTCAAACAGCTATGTAAATAATGCAGTTTGAGTCCGCCCAAATTGATGACTAGCAAACAGCGATCCTGCTGACGCCCCCTTTTTTTAATAGTTCGTTCAGTTTTTTAGGGGGAAAGATGACCATAGGGGACAGAAACTCACTCAGCAATGATGTACATAGCGATTATTACAAGAGATCCCCTTTCCGGTAACGTAATTGCACCTCCACTTCTGGACATCGTGATTGCTGAATAGACAATCCCGACTCAGCTACGTTTTATATTCGATTAGTACTATAATGTTTGCTGTGCCATACTCTTTTCTAGTAAATAAAAAAAAAAATCCGTGACATCCCTCTGTTAAAACCAACGGCTCTTGCTATCTAGGTTCCAACTGGCTTTTGCAAACTTAATTCAGCTTTATGCTTCATTACAAAAGAAGAAAACTAACCTTTTTCCGCAGATTCGCGTAAATGTGAGGATGTTAGGCCTAGAAGGTTGAAATATCATAGATCGTACGTCTCTTTGTGTCAGACCACAAAACTTCTGATCCATTGCTAATTTGTAAATACGGAATAAGTGTCATTTTCAATGTGACATCAGCGAAAAATTGTTGTACGTTGAACCCTTTTCATGTTGTTGGAAAAAAATATTTGCGTTGAATTTATAATCAGCAGATGACATAAAATAGTAATTAGGAGAAAAATATGGATTATTCCATATCACTCATCCCAGGACAGGAAATATAAACATACCTAATGCAAATTTTTTCTATAAAAAAATGATGGACCAAATAATCAAGAACAAATATAAATTATACCTGAAGAATCTCACTTTGTTGCAAAATAAATTCGTTTTTAACGAGTCTTCGGTCGAGTCAACACGCGTTTTGTAGCAACTCCTTTGTCGACATTGGGTGAGCACGTGGCTATCGATCGTTCAGTGACCGTTGTTTCTCCTCGTGGAAGAATCGAGTGTCCCAGCCAGAGGAAATCCCCATTGACGCCGGTACCCAGGCCGGAGGGAACTGCTAAGATACGGCTGAGAACTGCCATTTTATATTTGTGTGTGGTAGTAGGAGCTTTCAAGGGAACGTATGCTCGACTTCTTGAGGGGTCCAAAAATATAGTGCCTCCGATCTCACAAGGGTGTAAAACTGTAACCTATCTGGTAGCTAAGCTCTAGCTAAGTCTGGACGGGGGCCTTACTGTGCGAATGCGCTATGCGTAAAACCCACTAACAGAACACCCCCACCCCCAAACCGTAAATTTTGCCACGTTATAAAAATTAATTGGCGGATTTGATTTATGGCTAGAAGCTGCAGTCCTAAAGGATTGGCTAATTTCACCGTTTAAGAGATGGATCCAGTTGTGATAAAATTACCAGACCTTCCATGTTACCTCATCTATTCCATATATGCCGACTTTATTAATTTAAGAATGAAGGTCTAACGTCATTAAACATTTTATATCTAATTAAAAAGTGGAGTAGGAATCAGACCGAAATTTATCCCTACGCTCTTCAGATTTAGACAATTTCCTAATGGGCTATAATTCATAGGCTCTGAATTTAAATATTTCTTTCTATCACCGAAATGCATGTTGCTGCAGGTGTTTATAGTCAACTACTTACTAAAATACCCGCAGAACTCTACACATAAATTTAAATTAATGGCCATATTGTGTACCGCCATAATTTGTTCACAGGCTACAATAATAGGTATAGAACATGCGGTAACCCTTTTTTTATTGCGTAATAAAATTACAACAGGTGTGGTGTATGTGTTTTATCTTTACGTATTCAGCGAAGCGCTAGTTACAAATCGATCATATTCAGGGTCAACAATATTATACCAATATATGAGGCGTAAAATAATAATCCTGGTTTTTACCGCTCCATGTCGTGTCGCCTTCATTCCCTACCGACCGAGCAACATATAAACTTATAATAATGCTATCAAGGTCCATGTAGGATTTGTAATCTTATAGTTTAATAACCACTCAAAATATGCATTTGCAAATAGGAAGAAGGTCAAATATAAATGAGGTTAAATGCGAATATAATATTCCGTCCTGAGATAGCCTTTGCTTACCATACATACAGTCCCTTCAAAGTAGATACTTATGTGCCAAGTGTACGTTCTCGCGTCAGTATAACATGAGTAGCAAAAATTATTTTCATTTGATGTGCCATCGATATGTTTTCACCGACTTATTTATTCCAAACAATTTTATTAAAGGCGCATTGGCGATGGTACTTAGTGTCAACCATGGGTTCACTATTTGAAAGAAATCGGGGCAAGAATTTCATTTTCTAACTTGCCGCAACACGTATGTAATGATATTCACCGCAATGGTTCTTGCCATCATGTGAAATTCGTAACATCTATTTTTTCACTTTTCGCCTTTGACTGCACCAGCCTTCCTGAGGAATCTTACAGCTAGTTCAATATTAAATACTAAATGGGGTTTGGAATCTTCGGCAAAATGCACTAAACCGGAGTTTTATTCACAATACCGAAACAGAGTTTTTGCACTGGACGCGCATTTCGATAACCATTTTTTAATCATTCCCTGATTATGCTAACATGGTTAGCGAAACGCGCGTAGTGGGCAAGAAATCTGTTTCTGTATTGCGGATAAAACTCTTTTAGTCAATATTAAATACCCTGAACGAACCCAAGGGGTCTAAATCTGACATTTATACTTCACATAGATATGTAAGCTTAGTGCCCAATGAATCAGCATGACGGGTGGCTGCGAATCAGATAGTCTATAACTTGGGTTAGTTAAGGTTCCGATTTTTTTTTTGAACAATTTGAATTCGTAATACAATAATTGTAGAATGTTTCCAGATTAGAAATATTGACGTTTGAAGATTGATATTATGGGTAATTTCATGGTGTATAAAATCTAAACGATTAAATCTAGAGTGATATGATTTGCACTTCTTTATCTCAATTTCCTGAAGAAATTATTTTCCAGTTTAACCGGATATCCAGAATTTAGTTATTTGGATTCTACAGCCAAATTGGCAAAAATCTCAATTTTCAATAGCCCGGAAATTGGGGTGTTCCATCTGGCATACGTGCTCAACTCTCCCGGGCCATCCTTTACCATAACTTTAAATTGCCCAAAAAAAAAAAAATCGATGTGGCCCAGGGCTCCAGCGAAATACTGTCTATTCATTCAAAATTAAGTTTCACGTTTGATTAATTTTTTTCCTTTTGTATTTTACACATGTTTACTGACATCAAGTCTGTCATATAATTTTACGTTACGGCACTGTTCCATTGAAAAATTCGACACTACATGCACACTGCAAAACAATTACGCTTTATTAAAAAAAAAATTGCATCCGCTCAAAGCTGAAGCTGTGTTCAAATTAAATTTCAATTAAAATTTTATGCTTTGAAAAGTGCCCCTACTTAAAAACAAGGTCTATTTTATCGACAATATTTCCTGCGTATTTATCTCTGAAAAGTCGCATACAATAAAATCTTTAGCTTTTTTATTGAACAGAGATTGTAGATTATATTCGTTGACTTGATTTCAATTATCAGAAAATAATTAAGTAGGAAATGGGAATTAAGTTAAAATCTGAGAGCTGAGGGGTCTTACTTTTCTGTAATATGCGTTGAACTTTTAATGGGGCACACATTACATTTTTCGTAAATAATTTACATTAGATAGGCAATAAATTAATAACTGGCTATGTGTAATCGTTAGTTGAATAATCAGGAAGTTAAACTTCATCAAGCCCCAATTCTTGTTCCAGACTTGCCGCATTTTCATTTACTTATTGCTGCACATTACCATAAACAAGTAGTTGTCGATAATGCTGAAGCTGATCTATTATTGTCCATTTTGAACCATAATGTTTAGTCCAATCACGCAGCTTTAATGTATTGACTTGAGAATGAACTTCAACGTTTTTTGGATTAATTACCATTTTTATTAAATTTCCTTATCATGTGATACTAACGAAGCTTACTCCTTTTTGCAATGAAGTTGAAGTAACGACGCGACGGCACATCAACATGATTGATAAAAGCATATATTGTAGTGTTTGATACAAACCTAGCAAATATGCATTTTTACCTTTAGTTTCCTTTGATAGAGAACTAAAATATGAAAAATATGGTTGCATAATCTTAAAATATTAAAAATTGGCCGTTGATTCTATGCCCGCATATCTGAAGAGAGAATTAAAAATGAAACCCTTTCGGATACAAATATACAGAATGTTCCATTAAAAAAGCAAGGTTTGATTTAATAACTTTTGACCCGACCTTGTTGAAATGTTTTGTTGAAAGTATTATATTCCATGTCAAGAGTACAGAAAATGTATTAAACTTTTTATCGCATCTTTTGTAACCAAAACATCATCGGATATTTCCAAAATCGACAATTATTCAATAATTTTTATTACAATTATTGTTAAACTCTGCTTTCATGGCAGTTTCTTTTCTTTCTATAGTTCGTGATGCCATTGACCGTAATGCGGTGTTGCCAATTCTATTTCGTTTGTGAAATATTTAGAAATTTCTAAATTTTGATAAAAAGAAATTCATAAATATTTTAAAAATCGTTACTTCCTGAAGAAAATGAGAACTTATTTATAATAATATCAATTTGAAAAATTATAAAACTCCCTACTTATTACGTGTGCTTCAGGGGTTTTGAATTAAAAATTGTGGCATCTATCACAAAGAAACGATCTCTCTACATCAGGGCAAAATTTTAATTTTGGAACTAAGGCAGGTTCAATAGCCAAATTATTTGCAGTTTTTCCTGACATTACGTTTACGACCTGCCTTAAAACCTTATAACCTGTTTTTTTTTCTAATAAATTTCCTAATTTTGCCACTACTGTTTTTCCTACTTCACCTCGTATTTGTTTGCGATTATACATATTTTTATTATATTCATCGACTCTGGTGGACTTGTACACGATCCTTCTAGTTGCAAAATACTATCTGCTAGAAATACATAGTTACACTTAATATACCTTAACTGTTGTTACACTTGAACATTTTGAAATATTTCTTTACACGTTTGGATGCACGGTGAATTATCAGACATTTGTGAAATTATGCCTTTCAATTTTGGAAATTATCTGCATAAAATATTGCCACGCGAATCCAGGTACCTCATCTGGACACGGACAGGCTCAGCTGGTAATGGTACTCCGGGTAAATTTGCCTTACAAAACTGCATTCCTAGTGAGAAGCGTCTAGGTACAGCTTCAAACCCTATGCTATGCAACCAGCATCACCTCTTACATATTAATTTCACTACGTTCTAGCAAAATTTCTACAACGCTTCGGTGGCGTAGAGGGCAGAGTGCTTGCCTGTCATTCCTGCGCCGCGGGTTTGATTCTCGTCGGTAGCGACAGATGTTTTGTTTATTGTTTTTTTATTAATTTACCTTTTTTTCTTAATTTTGGGTTAGTTTGGGTTAGCCTTGGGTTAGTTTTGGTTAGCACTTGGTTAGGTCTTGTTGATTCGGCCCCTGTAGCGAGCGAAGCGAGCGGAGGGCCATGCAAAGCCATAATAATACCCCCGGAAGGTTTTAAAGCTAAACGGCCGGGGTCTGTACCTAGACGCTTGTCTCCTGGTGGGGCTTTTATTTTTATGTTTTTTTTTTATATTTTTTCACATTTTCTAATAGGTCATTGTTCAACGATAGAAATCTCTAATAATGTCTGCAACCGTGTTTAATCCGTAAGCTAGGTAAGTTACATGAATTAAATTTTCATAAAACATTTCTAAATTCTGTCCTGCCTTTACCATATACGGCGCAGCATCGGACAACAGGACAAGAATTTTATCGATAGAAACTGAATTCGGCAAAAAGAAATGTGTCAATGTTTCTTGAATATAACGAGTAACTGTAAGGTTGTTGTTTTTTTTCCAGTATTTTACAGCTATGAGGTAAGCTTTTCCAGGTTCGTCTTCTGTGAGTTTTCCGATGACTGAATTGGACCGGACTTCATCTCGTTAACCTTAGCAATGTGAGACGGTGCCGGCGTCTTAATGTGTTGGTCAATTTGGAATTTGTTCGAGCAGGAAACCACTTTTGAACAAGGCTTGCAAGAACATGATCGTTGTGTAATGGAATATTAGCTTATTCCGCTCCACTAAATTCAGTTCAATTACGAATGATTCTCGATGTTTGGGATATGAATCGCCAATGACATCTCTTCGCGAATGGGTATATTTCGTGCAACTAATTATTTCAAAAGCACAGGTATGCTGGTTTATACCTATAATTTGTGGATTTGTTTCACGGTAGATAACTATATTCAGTAGTGACATCTATTCGGGAACGGGCTTATCTCATGTAATTGGTAATTGGAGAGCGTAGTACGCTATTTAATACCTGCAATTTAAGCATTTAATTTACTATAGATTGCTATATTTAGTATATATTGGGTATCTCTTTGTTTTGACGCCGCGTGTCCCTTAGCAGTAGTCACATGATATAAAATATCCAATTAAAACATCGAAAATCATAATTTGTTGAAAGTCTATTTTGAAAGCGAGGTCGTTTCTTCTTGGTGGCGATGCTTGACTGGGTAAGTGCTGGTATTTAATCTTGAAATATTTTAATTATCTTACAACATATTTCAATAATTTTTCATTTTTTAAATAAATATTTGATAATTGTTTCTGATTCACTTTGTCGTATTGGGTTAAAGCAAGAATTTAGCATTTTTATATTACATTTTCAATTAACTTACATCTTCAATAATCTAAATTTTGTAGTGACTGTTCGGTAAAAATACCTATTTATTGGTGAATAATTTCGTCTCTCATTAGTCAGATTCATGTAATTTGATAGAGGTTTAGTCCAAATTTACAGAGAACATAATTATTTCATCATTTAGCGGTCACACGCATATTATTTTACGTATTTTCATTTAAATTAAACAGTGTTATTTGAGAAATTCTCTGAGTGGATTTATATATATTCCTGCAAAGTTAGTAAATTGAATTTTTAGTAGAATTTCTCTGAATTTTTCCTCATAGTATTGTTAGTTTTAATATTTTTTCTTTTCAGGCTTATTTAATTCAAATTTCAGTTTATTTGTAACATCAAGCATATAATTATTAGCACTTGCCCTGTCTCGTCTTAATACTGATGTACCGTTGTTTGTATTTATGAGAGGTTAATCTCACATGTGTAAATTTACCTGTTTTTTTTATCTTTTATCTAAGTTTCTATCTCAATGTGAGATATCTTTACCTTTAATTAATTGAGGCATAATTACGCTCAATTATCGTTTATGTGCCAAGGGCCATATATAAAAAGTAATAGAAATTACTTACTTTGAGTTATAAGACTCGTTTATAAAGAGGTTGTACCTCTATTTTTCTATTTATCAATTATCGTTTATGTGCCAAGGGCCATATATAAAAAAAGTAGTAGGAATTGCTTACTTGGAGTTATAAGACTTGTTTATAGAGAGGTTGTACCTCTATTTTCTTATTTATCAGTAAATTCAATTTAGTTTTTATTCAGATTTGCCGAGAGCCACTGTTTGGAACGTAGTTCCATCATTTTCTTTTGAATTTTAAATTTCAGTCAAAATTTCTTTTGAATTTCATGTCTTAAAGTAAAGAAAAAGTATATCTTGAGTAACAGTAGCTATTTATAATGTGTGCTTAACAGTAGTTATTTATAATTTTTGCTCAACTTAAAATTGTAATTTAAGTTTTTGATTATACCTGCTTTAAGAAGTAAATTTTGAAATTGTTGATTACTTCCTCCTATGCAATAGTCTAACTGAGGCCCATAGGATATTTCCCTGAATATATATTTTTTTAATTAGCGATATACATTGGTCTAAAACTAGGTTATTGTTTTTTGCCTGTATCCAATGTTGGCTGAAAAAAAACATCGGGCTTGTCAAGCAGCAGGTGTTCGTCCACGTCGCTGTAGCAGACCTGTAGAGGGAGCAGACACTCGGTCAACCCTTAAGTCCTGGATTAACCCATTATCATAACTTGGGAACAGGCAGAAGCGGTTCCAGTGGAAGTCCCAATACGATTGCATGGCTACAGGATAGTTGGACAAGCTAAGTATTAGCCAATCAGAAGAGAAATAAATTTGTAAAGACCGCTGTTATCATTTTACTTATTCATTCATTTTTTAATCTTTTACATTAATTTTGATATTCATGGCTAGTCAATTTATTCAAAAACTTTATTAGAAATAATTTCAACAGTCATATTTGTATTTTAATTATATTGTTAATCTCCATTTCACCTGATACCATCACTCATATTTGTAATTTAATTGTCAAATTAATATATTGTTATTTGAACTCCTTTGTTCAAATATCGCAAGATCGAGATCTATAAGACACGAATTATAAGGGCAAATTTCTGAAATTTTTATCTTTATAGTTGTTGATATCTAAGTATTCATATTCAGGTTGCATCGTCTTTAGAAACTCTCGCGTCCAAAAATATAAAAAATTGTTAATAAAAGAACATCGAACAACTCCCGAAGAAAATTAAATTTTGATTAAATAAATTCAGACAGTCACGACAGACGGCAAGTGTGCACCAGTTCGTCGTGCAACTGGAAATACCTAGAACATCGCATTACAAGAACCGCTTTGTCTGGCGCACGGCATCACTGTGGAACTCACTCCCAGGACATCTGTTTTCCACTAATTACAACCTCCAAATATTCAAAAACCGTGTCAATCAACATCTTCGCACACACACCGCTCGTCGAGCGCCATAGAATCTCCCTTTCGTATGTGTGCCACTGCCATAAAAAAAAACTGTAATGACAAATTGGCGACTGAACTAGATTTCATTACAAGCGCCGCAAATTACCCCGAAATGGACCGGATCGGATTGGAATGGAACGGAACGGAACGGAATGGAATGGAGATTCTTAATCCCCGCACATTAGCGCTGAAGTTCGCGAAAAAGATTTGTATATGAGTGGTTTATTTTTAGGCTAGCTTGATAGCTTTGTGTTTGTTGTACTTTTGCAATGGACACTTCTGACGAAGAAATCGGGGCGTTGTGTGTAGTTTTGGAGGAAGAAGAAATAAATTGAGAGAGAAAAGAAGAAAAAGCGCAAATGGGTTCATGAAATTAACTTGAAAAGACAAAAACATGGGGAATTTCATCATCTGTTCCCCGATCTTTTAGAAAACGAGTTAAAGTTTTTCAAGTACCTCCGAATGTCTATAATAATGCTAAAATATATAAAAAAAAATCGTACTTCGCAAATATTCCAGTGTATAGCGCTGGGGGCCGCCGAACTACGGAAAAATTCGCTCGCAGAGCAATCCCAGAAATTCCATTGCGTTCCGATTCTATCCGCGCTCTTCCGATCCGCGGTAGTGTGCGGACTTTAACTTATTTACATGCTTTATAAAATTTTCGTTCCGTTCCATTCCATTCCGATCCATTCCGTTCCGCGATGATGTGCGGGCTTCCTAACTGTTTAATTCGTTACAGTTGTCCAAAACAGGTTTTGGATAAGGCCTAATCCACGACGTACATCGATATAATCACCACTTCCTTTTCACTTTCATCAATCTGTTTGGGCGTATACTAACTGCGGCTACGACCAACGAGATTCTCAATAATACTGGTAAAGTGTAACAAATTGAACAAATAAATAATTTATAGAAGATATAAGGTGTAGGTAAAGAAAATCTAGTTAGAACAACTGGCAAAAAGCAAAGACTAATGCGGTTTACAAATAGAAGATTGGTTTGTTACTTTATGTACTGTATGACTTTATTGGTCTATTTATTGCCTCTTTAGGGAAATCCCAATCTGAACCGCGTTCAGCTGTTCAGGCGCTGCACTGTTCAGGCGGCGCAGCGCGGCGGCGCGGCGGGTGGCATAAAACGTAAGAAAATAACACAGACCTCCCAAAACATGCTTTGATATGCAATAGTTCCTAAAATATATATTTCTTGTTGAAGAATACAAACATGCAAAGAATGCATATAAATATAATATATGCAAAATGCATAAAATCCGGTCTTTAGTAATAAGTATTTTGCGTATAAAGAACTCGGTTAGTTATTTTTCATCGTAACTTCTCTCCTCTAATAAATGAATGTAAATTGTAAATCTGGCCATTTGTCTTAGTGTTTAATGCTATTGGCTATATTTTGATACTTAGATTTTTATATCATCTTTAAAAAAATGAAGATTTCTGTAAACTAATGAAGAACTTTTCCTTAAATGCTCAGCAGGGATACAAGATTTTCATAGAAGACTTATGAGGAAATGTCATTTTATGAAAAAATTTTATGGTTTACCTGTGCGATTGATACACGATTGAAGAAAGGCCAAAAATAACTTAAAATTCACAAGATAAACTCTCGTGTATAAATAATATATTCGACTAAAGCCTGATAGCGAAATTCCTGATATATTTTCTTGTAAATACCAATTCCATCTCAAGAATGCTTCTAACGTACTTGTCTTATTTTTATCGAAATATTCAATAATAACTTTAAAAGCTTTTTAGAAGTAAATACGTAACAATATAGAAAATATTGCCAAACTTAATAAAATAAAGGAAAAGAACAATATGACCCACTTATGCGAATTCTTTTATTTTCTCACTAGAATCGTAACAATCCTTTGTATTAAAAATAATGCTGTGTTGTAAAGTGTTCCAAAACTAGGTCATAAATACAGAGTCGCACACTGGCCTAAGCTAAACAGACTACTGTTATACTGTTATGGTTCTCGCTATTTACTTGAAATATAGTACACTTTCGTCTAAAATTAATCGCAGTAAACCGCAAGACAATAATTTATCTCAGCAAAGGCATTAATGTACCAAACGCGCCAAGATTTCCAGTATAAAATCTATAAACTTTTTTACAAAAAGAGTAGATTCAAAAGAGCACTAAGTTCAAATAATACATCATTTTTATGATGTTAAGGTAAGTCGCTAGTTAACTGGTCCTTCATTAAATAAGTATTTAATTTATAAAAAGTATATGAGCAAAACTAGCTGGATTTTTAACATTTCTTCGCCGCGAATAAATACATTTTTGTACTGAAGAACTTGAAATTGTTTCCGCTATGTGCTTGGCGAGGTATTAATATCAATTGGGTATGATAACGAATACATTTATCTACCTACATTAATAAGAGCATCATATAATTAACTGGGAGACTAGATGAATTTGGAACGACTAATTTATTCGTTAAATAGACGAGCGTCTGACCCTTATGGGAATGAATCATCGCCTCGATGGCTAAACGGTAATAACCAAATCATAATTCGAAATATTTCAGTTGATTAATTTTTCATTTGTCTTGTAACATTTAATATAAGTTGTTCTTAGATTAATGAATTATCTGTTGTGCGGAGACCTCGGAGTATTAAACTTTATTCTTGGCTTATTACTTTAGTGCTACTTAAGCACATGGATAAGTTAAGATTCCGTATTTTCTGCTCCTAATAAATATGCAATTTTCAGATTAGATTATTATCCCTGTCTACTACCTATTTCGCGTCGTGCCTTTACTGCATGTTTTCAAAGTTGATGCATTCATGTGTAACCACATATCGTTCTCGTTTTTAAATTTGAAATTGATTAATTTGTTTTTTTTTTCATACAATTTCTCTTGTTTTTGATATGCTATTTTCCTTCTTCCGTACAATCCAATGTTTTTGGCTAGTGATTTTCAAATGCCTACCTTTTAATTTTGTTGCAGGTTTCTTCTAGGAAATATCCTCATTGTTTTGATCTGCGGTTATATCATTGGTTGATTCAGTTACTTCATTTGTCTTTAAGTTCTTTGCTTATGCTATTATCTTTGATTAGTGTCTAAGTATTTTTGAGGCTTCTGTTTTCTGATTATCTTCATGCAGAGTTTAATTCAGTCAAGCAAAATTCTATGGTCTGAAGAAATATCCGTTTACAGATATATATATATATATATATTAGCGGATTTATTCTTATAATATATAGTCCATCTAGAAAGTATCCCGGAAAAAGGAAGCACGATTATAATTTGTCGGTTTATATCTTAATTACTAAATTTTAAAATTACAATCAATATTTCTTCTCATTTACTTATACAATCTCCATTTAACTCTAAATACTTAACTAAATGTCTAGCTACACCCGAAACTAGGTCACCTCCAAAAGCATTTAACCTATAAATGTTTTTAGTCACCGCCATAATGTTCGGTGATGGATGTCCAGGGAAACTGACTGAATCAAACCTTCTTTATTTAGGGGCGCTGCTCATTCCACTTTAATCTTCATTAGTCTCCATATGTTTTCAGTGGGACTAAGTTCTGATGAAGCTGCTGGCTATGGAATTGTTGCAAATTGGTGTTCTTGCATCCACGCTTGATTAAAGCCAGAATTAAGGCATCTTGCATTATCTTGCTGGAAACGCCACCCCTTGGAAATAAAGCATGAGCCGTTCAAATCAGAAATGTATTTATAATATAACAATATGTTTCACTATTAACCATGCCATCGACTAGGCACCTAGCTGGAAACAACTTTCGTCAGATATAAAAACATTACTAAAATTATCTTCTCGAAAACGTTGACAGAAATCTATTGTTAGTTGCAATTGTAGAGGTGCCATTGCAGGTTTTTTTCTTGGTTTTCTTGATATGTAGCCTTGTACTTTAAGTGAGATACGGACAGTTTCTGGACACACTTTTATTCTCCGTTGATTTCCAAATCCGCCCTGCCCAAACCCAAACTAACCCTTTTAAACATTTAGAATACCTTTTTTATACAAATATTCCACCTCTTTCCATTTTTTTACTTGCTACATTACTTTACAAATCTTAAGCCTGTTTACAATGAACAATATTTGACAGTTGAGTTTAAGTTGGCAAGTTGGCTATTTTCCAGGCATTTTAATATTTCTGCATGCACATTCACCGGTACAGGTGTCTAAGTCTTCATCGAACGCTATTTCTGGTCCTGAATATCCATGGGTATAATAGGGTTTTTCATCAAATAATTATTTTTTATTACGCATGCATCATAATCAACGATTATCGCACGCTGCAGCGTGCTTAAAATAATCTTTATGATGCACCTACTTTTTTAAAGGTTGCTATAGAAACATTTGATCATGTCAAATGTGACAGATTAATATATTCGTCAATATATCCCTTAAGTTAAATATTTAAATCATTTTTGAGATTATGATGCATTCGTAATAAAAAATAGCGTATGATATACGTGTATAAGAGGCTTTTAAAGCCCTTGCGACTTACAAAACACTCCGCTGCGCGTCGTGTTTTGAAATATGTCGCGCGTGCTTTAAAGGCCCTCTTATACACTTATATCATAATATACTATTACATACTCGTTTTGCTTTGTATAAGTAATTTGCCATTTTTACTAATCAGATTGTTTACTCTATATAGTATTGAATACAGTATGACCTTTTCATTTTCTCTACATCCATGGTTTTGCATGCGTTTAAAGGTGTCATATTTTTGCTGTATTAGTTCAAAATTCCTGCACATGTTAGTCGCTCCCTTAAACTTTTTGTTGATCAATTTATTTATTTCATAATAATTCCTTTCGTTTTTGTTTCTGTATTGTCTTCGTTCTTCCATAAGATGCAATATCTCTTCCATCATCTGTTACAATTAGTTTCCTCTATGTGCATGCCTTTAATGTTATGGTCTGAAGTTATGTCGTTGATTCAGCTAATTAGTTTCCCTTTAACTTCGATTATGCCGTTGTATTTTAATTTCTGATTGTATGTGTTTTTCAGATTTTCCTTTTCGGACTCTTTTTATGGGGTATTTAATTTGACATGCAAAAGATTATGGCCCGAAGAAAATGCCTCTATTTGAAATATTTTAACAGATTTAGTGGTGTTTTGAAATCTTTGGCTACGAGAATAAAGTCTATTTATTGGAAAATTGATTTTAATCACATTTCCCAAATTTATATTCGTAACGCAATCAGGATTCTCAAATTTAAATATAGTAGTTAAGGGGTCGCCACAAAACTTTTTTTCTTGCTTTGTATAATGAAAATATTTTAAGAATCAAGTTAATTTTCATAATAAAATTATCGCAGTTACACAACTTACTGGTTAGTTCCACTTTAGAGTTATTTGTTATGACAACTCGAAGTTTATGAAGCTTTAAGGTAAATTTATCTTATTTATAAAAATTGACTCCGCAGTAATCCCGTATCGTTATTTATTTCAGGCACAGAGTTCGTGCTGCGACAGCTGGGTTTCATCTGATATATGCCACACTCCAGAATCTGAAAAGTTGTTTGTGTACATTTATTAAATCTGGGTGAAAGGAATAAGGAATGGGTAAATTTTTGAGTGACATTGATAATTTTTATTTTGAGTCCGTGAGTAAAGTTATATAAGCATATTTTTGATGCAGCAACTTTTTACAGCAGCGTCTAGTTGAGGTAGATTTAAATGGATATTGCTGACGTATGAAAGAAATAGGAAAATACAACCAACGTTAATTAAAACTAACCTAAATTTATCTCATTATGAAAGGGTGTTGGAATATCCAGGTATATAATATTATTGTGACATATTCGAAGTATGCCTGATTTCAATCAACAAAAGAAAATAAGCAATTCATAACCATTTACGGGCATGAATAGCCGAACATTTAATAATTTTCTCATATATTATAGGCTAGTTTATGCTTTACCTGTTTCTGACATTTCTATTATAATAGGTAGCTATGATGCGGTTCAGACTGACGCTGGAGTTTTCTCGACTTGCTGGTTCAAACGGCAATTAACCAAAGTCAAATGGTAACTTAACAAAAGACCGTAACCTTTTGTAACCGCGATGAATGAGTCGATTATATAAAAGTTTATGCTAATCTAATATAAAATATTACTTACGATTAATAATCATAAGATTAAACGAACTTACCTGAGTGAAGTTTAATATTGATTAGAATATGAGGTCTCGTCGAAGATAAATAGGCCTACTGTAGTATCTCCATTTCGGTCTAGACGGTCACGTAATTTAAAGAAAAGAACTCACTACCTGTCCGCTCCCCGCTTACCGGTACACAGTCAGTCTTTCTTTTCGTGCACTAGACGGTAGATCGTTTTGCCAATTTTTTCAATTTTATTGGAAATAAGATCGACATGCCAAAACATTCGAAGAAAAATAAACATGACAGCCGTTCTCGCTCGCTACGGGCCGGAAAAGGCGGCACAAACAAGTGTATTCGAGGTCGCGTTCATCCTCAAAAACAAAGAAAGTTCGTGCTTGTTCACCGCAGAAAGATTTCGAAAAAGAGTTTTACCGGTCAGTCTTTTTAAAGCAGTTTTGTTGCATCTTTTCGGGTTCTGGGTTATTGATTATGGGGTGGGTCCTATTTATCTTCGACGAGACCTCATATAATCAATATTAAACGTCACTCAGTCATCTTATGATTATATTTCGGCCTCGTCTCGATAAATAGGCCTACTGTAGATGTTTAGAGAAGGCTGCAACAATACTATAGTAATAACAAAAACTTTAATGATACATTATATAGGGTGCATATTATAAATGTGTCAAAAAGTTAAGATTATTTTTACATTTAAATATGCTTCCTTACCATCTAACATGGTAATTAGAAAGATAGGTAAAATAACTAATAATGTTGGTCCTCACTATAGGATACTTAATTCAACAACTATAACTAGGTATATACTATAGTAACTATAGAATAACCAATTGTTTTTAACTATTATATAAAACTGCGTTAGCAAAACTGTCGATTCGAATAAGAGGTCTGTTATAAAATAACGCAAACGTAGATTACCCCTGTGCCCTCCCAGCTGCTCGGCATATGGTGTCAATGTTTACCCCTTTCCTTGCCGCAGCTGAAGTGGACGCATGTCTAGTACTGTGCTGTGTCAATTTGCAGGTATCTATGCCACCTTCTTTAGTACAATTTTTATCCACCGAGCTATGGTTTGAGCGGTCATCATTTTATAAGGCTTGGATGTACTAATGAAAAGTCTAGATTCTGAACCACGCAGGTCTTTAGTTTTTACTAGATATTCTAATAATGTTTTTGCTAGGCAAATATTAGGGTCATCATGAAATAATGGTAAGATCAGTGTTGGCTGCATTTTATTTTCCTTTGATGTTTTTAAACGTTTTGTAATTTTTATTTTTATCTTATCCTTGAATTTCACAATATTATCGCAATTTATGGAGTTTATTGTTTGGGCACGCTGTCCAGTTGCGAGAGCTATTAATGTTACTAATTTATGTGTTAGAGTTTCCAGGAAATATTTTCTATAAGGAGTGATCTAATATATTCTAACACTACATTAGGATTCCATATTTCATCATATGTTGGTTCACTAGGGTGTAGGTGGTAAACCCCTTTAAAAAACCTTTTCATTCTAAAATCCTGAGGTATTTCCGGTCCCGATATCTGTGAAATCGCAGATCTGTATGAGTTCAAAGAACTATATGAAAAAACATTCACACTTTTTGTGTTGCAAAAATTCCACCATAACTTTAGACCAGAATTGTACTGATTTAATGTGTTTATATTAGGTTGAAATAAATCGCGTATCCTTCTAATAACGAGGTAAATACAGGATACCATGGCTGAGAGACCCAGAAAGGTACCACCACTATTCCTCTAGCTTCGTCGCTTATGATCTTTTGTAGCACCCTTAGTATTAGGCAAAATGGAGGAAATGAATAGAAAAAGAACTTATTCCAATTTAAGGTAAAAGCATCAACTGTGTGGCATTCTGGATCTCTTAGCCATGAAACAAAAACTTGACAATTAGAATTAAGTCTGGTAGCAAATAAAGCTATTTCGGTGATACCAAATGTTTGTTTAATATCCTGGAATGCCGCATCATGTCCAGATGTTCCTTGACAGATTATTAAGCTCGGGAACCTGAATGCTACCCATTCTATTTATGCATGAAATAGCCGTAGTATTATCTATTCTACACAAAATATTAATGTTTTTAGTATGAGCAGCAAAACATTTTATCCCAAAAAATGCTGCTAATAATTCCAGATGGTTAATATGAAATCGTTTTTCTCTTTCTGACCAAAACCCACGTCGAGACCCACGTGATTTTGCATTATCGTAACATATGCCCCAGCAAGGCCTTGAAGCACCAGAACATATTTCCATTGTATATTTCCTTATTTTAATTGAGTTCTGTGCAACTGGAATAACATTTTTACACCATTTAAGATCTTTAATTATATTATCTGAGATATGCATGTAGGAGTCATAATTTCCCTCTGATTTTTGTAAGGCTAGAAACTTTTCACGTTCGAATAATTTTGAGTAAACGTAGCTATATTTAACCGCAGGGCAAATAGATATAATATTGCCAATATATCTGTCAAATTGTCTTATCTTACATTTTTGAGTGTTTAAAAATTGGTTAATAAGTTTCAGCATCTTTACCTGTTTTTCGATAGGTAGGGATACTTCCATTTTATTAGTCATAGATAAAACTCAGATATTGCATTCTGTGGCTTGGTAAAACGTGACTGTTTTAAAATTAATAATAAAACCAAATTTTTGTAATAGTATAACAGTAGTGTTAATGTTATTTAAGCATTTCTGATAACTGTCGCTCAAAAGAGAAAATCATAAAGATACAAGACAGAAAGATAACCCTGTTGTCTAAGGCATGAAAGAATGGGTTTCATAATTTTTTTGAAAATAGAGGAGCACAGTTTAGCCCAAAAGGCATTACGTTGTATTGGTATATGATATCATTAAACTGAAATCTTAAGTATTTCCCATATTGGAATAAAGAAATACGCATCTTGCAGATCTAGTGTGGCCATAAAATGATCCTTCCATATTAGGCGAACCACAATTCTGTGGTTCTCTAATTTAAAATGTGATGTGGAAATAAACCTATTAAATGATTTTAAATTTAAAATTAACCTTTTTGTGCCATCTGGTTTGGGTCTCAAAAAAAAATACGTGACAAAAATTGGTCTTTGCAAGGCGTCCCCGAGTAATAGCTCCTAGCTGTACTAATTTTTCAATTGAAAAGTTGATATCTCGTGCTTCACTTGCAGAAAAATTCGCATTTTTTGGAATAAAGTCTTGCCTGGGACAACTGATAAAGGGCAACCCTTTTATATAGGATAAAATATTTTTCTCAGTAGTGTATTGACACCAATATTTCCAAAAATGTGTAAGCCTTCCAGTTGGTTTACAGACCTGTTTTATTTGTGCTGGAATCTGTTCCTCCCATCTATTTTGGATTCCGTCATTTTCCTGGCAGAAACGTTTCATGGTTTTTGCTGCAGTAACTCTTTCATCCAATTTTTAACCAAATAAGCCTTCCGTGGTTGGAGAATCTTTTAGTGTTTCCCGAATTTCTGTACTCAAGTTTATTAGTAGAAGTTCCCTGCGAGTGTTTGATTCTATATGGTGAATATCTGCGAACCAGCTACTGGCATCACTCGATCGGGGCCTCCATGTATTCCTGATTTTCTCTCCCCCCTTTTTCCAACATACCAGTTATAACTGATCCAGTGGCAGTTAAGCCAGCAGTTATTTGTCGCTGTTTGTTAGCCATGAGTGTATCCCTACGTTCTACTTGGAAATTAATGGCATTTTTTTTATTTCCGTATTTAATTTTGGAAAACTTAAACTTGGAAAATTGCTTGGGCGAGGAAATTTCTGTCAAATTTTTTTCTCTTTTTTCATCTGTAAGTCCCGATCTTAAAATAATATCCCATCTAGGAATAATGTCATCATGAATGGGAGGACTTGATAGTTTGTTAGGTGTTGGAGCTTCACCTAATAGAGCAACTAACTCATCAGAGCTGAGCTTTGAGGTTCTAAATTTGTTTCAGCAATTTCTGCTTCAATAATTGGGGCATCATCTATAACAAGAATAGCCTTGTTCAGTGATAATGTGATGAAACATTACGAATGCTGTACTATTGTTACCAAAAACAATAATATTTGCAAAAGTATTTGCAATAATATGCAGATAGCAAGCCATTGCCACCAAAAGCAATTCTTTCCTGTAGCCAATATAATTTAAAACTCGGTTTAAAACATATCACTACCAAAAGCAATGTCTAATAGACTGGTAAGCAGTAGTCACCAAAAACTTTAGACTGCTTATTTGCACAAATAAAATATAATGCCACCAAAAGCAAATTTCGTGATTCAAGGTATGTTAAAACCTTACATCCTGTCAAGCATCAAAGTAATCACTACTTATAAAATAATTTTTGTATAATGTGCAAGAAAAATGCCCTAAAAAATTGTTATTGTCTGCTACCAATAGCAGGTCTTGTGAACCATAATAAAGGGGAATATTTAAAATGAATATAATTTCAGATAAGATCCTGTAACATTGGATACTTAAGTGTAAAAAAAATTAGACGCCTGCACTTACCAGTAATATTGTCACTAGCACTGTTATTTGGCGGCAACGACAAAACACTATTCATTCTATGCCCGTCCTCAAAAAGTCCGTCAGAATCGTAGTATTGACGTCTTTCTCTCTCGTCTGCGTCAGGTGTAAACACTCCCGATCTTTCTCCCAATAGTTCCATTCTTCTCTTGAACTCATAAAACTCTTTTTCGAAATCTTTCTGCGGTGAACAAGAACGAACTTTCTTTGATTTTGAGGATGAATGCGACCTCGAATACACTTGTTTGTGCCGCCTCTTCCGGCCCGTGGCGAGCGAGAACGGCTGTCATGTTTATTTTTCTTCGAATGTTTTGGCATGTCGATCTTATTTCCAATAAAATTGAAAAAATTGGCGAAACGATCTCCGTCTAGTGCACGAAAAGAAAGACTGACTATGTACCGGTAAGCGGAGAGCGGAGAGGTAGTGAGTTCTTTTCTTTAAATTACGTGACCGTCTAGACCGAAAAGGAGATACTACAGTAGGCCTATTTATCGAGACGAGGCCGAAATATAATCACATATTTTTGTAGCTGGTTCCAGCTAAGGTTAATCGCAGTATTATGACAAGAGAGAATCCACTCTTGTCAAATATTCCCCCCAGGAATTAAAAATTTGAGCTCTATTTGTTTCTCTGGGGGGGGGGGGGGGGGGGGGGGCGGCCTGTGGTTTAGGACGGTGTGGGGGGGGGGGGGGGGGGGGGGGGGGGGGTGGCTACGCTTATTAGTTAACGGCTTGTCGATGTGAGAAGGTGGGTGCGGATGTTTTTCTTCATCTGTGATACTGGCAGCCAACTATATATTCTCAATTACAGTGATTTTTCAAAACCCGAGATACCACAAAATCGTCAGCCAGCTTATTAAAATTCCAGGCGCGAAATCCAAGTTTTAGGTCAGATAAACTTAAATTGTGCATTTCGCTATCAAAGTAGATTAACAAGATTTTATGTTTTGAAAACCGCGTTATCTTGTTCATTGGTTCGATTCACTGGCGAGTAAATTTAAAACGTGCTAAACCACAAAAAGATCCAATTATTCTGTTCGGATACTAAATATAAAACATAAAGATTCATTTTAGAAAAGCATAATTCGATGTTTACTGGTATCGGGATGGTAAATAAAACATAGGAAATTACCCTTAAAAGTGATGAAGTTTCTAGCGCGTATACGGTTCGCAAAAATCCTATCGGTTTAAAAGACAAAGGGGAAAAAAAAATTGGAAATGGTTGAAAACAAAATTATTGTGCCTGTAACTAAACCAACTGATAGGGTGCATCCAATTATGTCCAAACCAAATTCAGATATATCTGTGTGCATGGACCTAAGGGCATTATATTTATATGTCAAACGCCAACACTGAAACCGTATTTTCTGAATTAAATGATGCCAAATACTTCACACTTCTTGCCAATAATAGTAGTTCAGAATTGTGTACTATAGCCACTAGCTGGAAAAGATATAGATATCTACGATTACCATACGGTATCTCGGCGGCGGCAGCGAAATTAGTGCCATATGTTTCATGCGAGGTCCGAAGAATTAGAAAGATATCCAACGTTTTCTTGATATGATTGTTTACTGATCCAAGTTCATTCCAAATCTAAGGAACAGCCATTTTAAGAAATCTTTGAAGTAACATATCTGAATGGTACTGCTCAGAAAAAGAAGATTCTTGTTTAAAAAATCTGAAAAAAATAATGACGTCTGATCCTCTTCTGTCATATTTTGACCTAAAGGAATATACAATTTTAGCCAGTCTGTTTGCTCTTGGATCATTCATTCTACAGGATGGCCACCCAATTGAGTTTGCTTTTGTATATCTTACTCAAGCACATCAACGGTATAATCACATAACAAAAGAGCTGCTGGCTCTAGAGAAAGATTTAATTTTTATTTATGTTGTAATAATTTTATAATACATAGTGATTACCGTCCGTTATGGGGCCTTTTGGAAAAGCCTAAAGACGAACTCTCCAAAAATACAGCGCGGTACTAACAGGTTAATGAGCTATTGCTTTGAGCTTAAATCTGTTCTAGGAAAACAAGTGAGGCTTGTAATGCTCTCAGTAGAGATCTAGTCACGAAGGCCATTAGTACAGACTACTTGGAGACCAATTTGACTCTATTCTATAATTTCTACATCTGAGAAAAAGAAACAACGTTTAATACAAGCCATTAATGGCGACACAACTCTTTCTCATATTGAAATACACACTT
This sequence comes from Pissodes strobi, assembly GCA_016904865.1. NCBI lineage: Eukaryota > Metazoa > Arthropoda > Insecta > Coleoptera > Curculionidae > Pissodes > Pissodes strobi. Next base: position 424,441 of record MU182022.1, on the reverse strand, counting down.
TGAATATTTGGCTTAGTTATAAAACCAATACACCGATTGGAATAAAAAAATCGAATATAAAGGATGAAATGTTCCTAAGGATATTTTATTTTTCCGTTCCAGACTTTTAGTACCTCAAAGCTTAAGGCGTGACTTCCTGAATCTGATTCACATCAGGGTGTGGTATCCTGCGAAAAACTGGCTCAAGCATCCATATATTGGCTTGGAAACAATCAAGAATTGACAGTTCTAGGTGGCTTCACGTGTCAACAATTCCAAGAAATAACGAGAAGTAGCCACACAACATACCGTAACTAGCCTGGGGAAAGATACTTATTGATTTCAAATCACTCGAAACTAAAAAGAAACTCAAAATTTTCTAGTGTTGTTACTGCAGTACATTTGTTGTTGTAAACAAAATAAATAGCAAAACAGGAAAAAGTATTCTTTCGACATTAAAGAACATTTTTTCGAGTCACATCCAAACTAGTGGAAAATGGAAACCAACAACAATGCGGAAAGGTGCAGCCCAGCAACTACCTTGCAACGTCTGGTGATGATAAGTATTGAAGAAACAGTTGAAGCCTTTAAAACGCGAGGTTGGACCAAAAGTTCAACCAGAAAATTTAATACCGATCACGGAATATGAATACTCATCAACAGCGCTCCAGCGCTGGTGAGTGGTCCTTTAAAGACACTAATACAGAATCTTAAATGTAAAGTTGTTAGACAATATTGATTTAAAAGAGACGTTAGTTGTTACTGTTAAGTGCGACAAAATGAATTGTCGTACATAGCTGGTCGCTGGGCCGCTGGGCGGCTTATACGTACATTGCAGACGTGATAGGACCTCGCCATAGGGCGGCTGTAATATAAATGTAGTTGCCTTTCAGGCGATGGGTTAGTTTTTGTTGGGTGCGCCTCCGGAGCGAGCGAAGCGAGCGGAGAGCCAGGCATGAAGTAAGTGTTCAAATATTTGAGGACGAAACGTAACGGGGGTATTATATTTAACGTTTAGGGGCGCATAATAGTAGATCCAGCATTAGCTGCGTATTATATCTAACGTTTAGGGGCGCATAATAGTAGATCCAGCATTAGGAAATATTACGTTTAGTTTGTAGTTGGCGTAGCTAGACCTGATTGGTCCCAGTCAAACTATCTTAAGGGGCCCCTTTCTCAACGGCGGATTTAGGTCCGAGTTATGGGGGTAGCAGAAATTCTCGCCGTAGGCGGTGACGGAGGTAAATTCATCAAAGGCGAAAAATTTTGAGGGTGCCACGCCCAATATTTACCCAAGAGCGGTTGAAATCGTTAGAAAAACACGCCTTCCTTGAAGTTTTTAACGTAAAACTTATATCTTTGTCACTTTCCATAAGAACTCCACGTTAAATGTAGCGAATGTGTTAGATAGAGTATCAGGAAAGTATCAGCATCAGCTCTCTTTTGTTTGGCTTTCCTTTTTATCGCACCACTCTCGGGTAAACTCTCTTTCTCTCTCTCATAATTCCGTAAATCACAACACTTAATATATCATATATCAAACACCAATGACACCAGTTAATATTATTAATTGCAGTTTAAACGAAATGCAACAAACGAAAAACCAGAATATCAGAACTTTACCGAGACGACACGCATACGATAATTCGGTATTTTCCCGAGGCGCGAGACAATTACTTTTAGAGCTGTAGCGCTGTGGCTGTGAATTTATTATTTATTCATTAGGAATGGGATTGTATCAATATGGTTTAGAAAACGATTGAATAATGTTTTAATTATCATTTTTAATATTAGATGTAAGATGTAAACTACAATTGATAAATTTAATGATTTTACTAGGGGTGTGGATAAACGTTTTTCGCATACGGTTGCGGGGCCCTCTAGCTCGGGGGCTCCGTATCATTGCTACAGCTGATACCGCGGTAGCTACGCTCCTGGTGATCTATATATTTAACACTGTACTACTTTACTTATAAAATCAACTAGAAATATTTATGATTTGTATATTGATTTAACGTACTAACTAAATTAATAAATAAGACAGAACATTTATCCCAGCTGTTTTAAGACAGCAAAAATTATCAAAGCCAAATGTGCAATTGCCAAATCGGCACGTTGCAAATTAGAAAAGATGGATACAAAGAAATTCCAGAAGTACGCCGAAGTGAATTAGGTAAAGTCGCTAAACAAATGAAAATCAGAAAAGCGATAGGAGAAGACCGTATTATCGAATGTGTTAGAACGATGCTTGAATAAGCGTTTCATGTCCTATTGAACAAACATATAAAAGAAGAAAACATACCTAAAAAGATCGCATTAGAAATGATGAGATTTGAAGAACAAGGATAACATTTTTTATGAAAAGGGCGGCAGAACTAAAGTGGTAAAGGGCTGGTCATGTTGCAATAAAAGACCCACCTAGTCGCATGAACATAATATTATAATGGCATCAAAAAACCATAAAAAAAGAAACAGAGAAACCCCCAAAGCCTTGGTGAGATGACATCATATCAGGAAGAACTACTTCTGACAAAACAGGAAGATTTGGAAACTACATTTAGGAGTGGATGAACGAGGGCTAAATACCCAAACGGTCCCAATATCTTTAGTAGGCCAGTTCATTTTATATCCATTAAACTTTGCTATTCTCAGGAAGCTATTATTCGTACTTTGAATCTAATTGTATATTTTACAAAATGTGGTAAAATACCACTGAAGTTATTTGTTACTATGTATGACATCGCATTCTACTGGCAAAACTAGTACACTACATCAACAGAAATACCAGAGATCTAATTGAAAGTTATCCAACGAATCGTTCTCAAAAACTTAATGTAAAAATCTTTCTAATCAAGTTCTTGTTTAGTATAAATCAGATTTAAGTCTGTTCACAGATGATCACTCTTAAATAATGACCAAGATAATAACCAAGTTAATCACAAAATCGAATGATATCCAAAGCATTTAGAATACTCGTTTATTATTAATAGCCTTTTAACATATTTTTGTATTAAGAAAACAAAAAAAAATAAATTTAATCTTTTTAAGTACGTTTATATCTTGGTTTATATTGAACTTTATAAGCTGCGTATAGTTACGTTCTGCATGTTGACAAGGAGTGTAAAAAAAGGATTGCCTCGTGTTTATTATGATCTTCGATTTTTAGATATTTTACTACGGCCAGATTTTTTTGGAGTTATCAGAAATTCGCTACATTTTATTAACCACCTCGATATTTAAGTTAGATTAGTTTAGAGGTTTATGAGCTATTCGCCTCCTCGCTGTGACCTTCTCAGATCTATTGAGTCTACTCTTAAAAAGCCACTTAAAGCTCTTTATCTATGCCATAGGTTAGTTTTTTGATCATCCATCTTGATAAACCTGGCAAACTATGTGTTTGCCATGGGATATGGCGCATCAAATCCCATCGTCCTCCCCCAGGCTGGAGAACACCAAA
>MU182022.1:375170-416114 GCA_016904865.1 Pissodes strobi | reverse complement strand
CGCGTCGCGCAGTAACATTCTTTCTCAAGCGGCAATCCGTTACTTTGCGCTCTAAATACACAAATAACTATTTTCTAAAGCCGCGCGCAAAATAACTAATTTCTAAATTCAATTGAAATCGCAAAATCGACGAATGCCGTGGATCCTTATTTTGCGCTCTAGCGCGAACATGGAAAAGAAAATTCTCACTTTTTCCGTCGAGTGTGCTATGAATGATCATGGAAACCGAAGATAAATAAATGACAGTCGGGCGTTTGTTAGAGTTTGTTGCTGGCACTCCTATTCTAAATATGCCCGAAGCCCGAATATAATATGTCAAAACTGACAGTCATTCGCAAATTTCGGAATATAAGTATAGAGAAAAATGTGCATTTAATTTAAAAAAATGCGGCTATAGAAAAAGTTTCTTTCTCAAGCGGCAATCCGTTACTTTGCGCTCTAAATACGCAAATAACTATTTCACGGCGCGGGAAGTTGTTATTTTGTAAGTATTTAAAGTGGAAATAATCAAATAGTGTCATGTCAAGCAACGTATTTGTCAACTTAATAGTTCTTTTGTCGATCCACAATCTATACATTTTCAATATCCGACATGTTATGATTTTGTAGTAAGTTTTCCAATGAAGAACGGCCCTTATATGAGTGAACACATAAGTTGCTTTGGAGTAGTATAACCAGCGGGCTTCTATAACGCTTTTGATCGAATGCGTATACGCGTTATCCCAGATGGTATGTGTTCATCTACATCTAGTGTCTGCGTGGCTAACTTCTTCAGTGGTGGGCAAAGATGGTGTGGGCGTGGGGCTGAGTTATTCGGTGAAGAGAGTGCCGACATAACAGCAACAATGACATAAGATGTGCCAAGAATGCTTTAAGCTTTCTGTATTTAATGCAAAAAGTAAAAAATAAATTTCATCGATGAAGACATAGCGTAAGAAGTTTTTGTATTGCCAATAGCTAGTTATGTTAATTGGGGATTTTTTATTAGTGAAGGTGAATTTTATTTGTTAGATATAATTATGACAGGTTGAAAATTTAAAAAGAATGACGGAGGAAAATTTGAAAATAATATTAGGGACTTCGCTGGGATCTACTGCCTTGGCTAGACTCGGCACGGCTAGACTTGACTGGGCGTTCATTAGATTGAATAAAATTAATTTTTATAAGGTTAGGTTCCATCCTTAAAAAATCACTTCGAAGAAATATCGACTTTTTAGCATTAGTTTATTGTATTAATAATAGGTATATATTATTCGGAATATTTATCTTTTGCCGTTTTGATATGATATTTTTCTATCTGCTCTAGTTTAATATTAATAACATATCTGTATTCTTGATCTCCAATCAGTTCTTCTCATTTTAAACGGTGATTTACGCTTGAAATTGTTTTATTATAATTCTTTATTTGTTTCTGTACACATGCCTTACATTGTTATAAATCATTAGCTATTTTCTACATTTTATATGGTAGAGAAAATAATTTATTTCTGGAAATTAATATTTCTCCTTTAAGGTTCTCTTATTAGCATTTTTTTTTATTTGTAAATACATTGTTGATTCTAAGTGAACATTCTCTAAAGACTTAATTACCTTTGCTTAAATTAGTGGCTTAGTTAAGTTTACATTACTTTATTCACAGTTTTGAATTTTTCCTCTACATATAGTTTACTATAATTGTCAATAAATCTGTATAGATATCAAGATGTTTTTATGCAAATTTAATCTTCTCTTATACAAACTCATAGTTACTTTTCAGATATTCATAATTTTAATTTTATATTTTACATTTTTCTTTATTATTGGAAAGAATAAGAACAAGTTTGAATTTAATAGAATATTTAGTAAGCATGATTTGTGTGCGGGTTTTTTTAAAACTTAAACTACTGTAATACCATCTTACAACCTTAAAGTGTATTAACTGCAAGTTTTTAGGCATGTGTAATTTCTAAAATGCATGCACATGGTAAAGAGATATTAGGTTATTGAAAAATTTGTAGTAACTTCTTAGCCTTTGAAAATACCTGTCTGGAGTAAAAATATAACAGGATATAATAGTTCTAACAATGGACATTTTTCTAAAATTTGTAGATAGCTATTCATTTTTATGCTGAAAATAAGACTATCTACCGTATGTTATATATGATAATCAACCTGATTGGCAGACTCAAGTGGCTGGAACTCATATATCACAAGAAAACAAAGGGAATTATTAAAGCTACGACCAAGCTATAGCTTTCGAAGATTATTATTGTCATTTTAATAACTCCAATGAAGATGTTTATCAAAATTCTATTAAAACAAATCTACACAAAGTATATGCAATTGAACAAGAAAAATCCTTATGATTATTAATCATATTTTTACAGATATATTGCCTTGTGTTCTTTTGAAAGTATTCATTATAACAAATTAATTATAAAAAAAATTATGTGCATATGTTTAAATCACAAAAAATATGTGTTATCACTACAAGAGAAAATTAGCAATATATAAATAAACAGTTCCTCTTTTGTTCTTGCATTTACGACTACCTTGCTTGTATAAAGCTCAATTTAGAAAAAGGTAATTTAATAATATTATTTTTAATTGGAAAAAATTATATAAGATTTTATCCATAATGTTTAGCATGCATAAAAGGAATTATTTAAGATTCCCTATTATTACATTGATTCAAATGTATATATTTCATTATAGATGTCAAATTTATGATCTATAAAAGAAAAAGAATTTGTGATCGCAAATCAAAGATTAGAAAGTAACACCAAGTCGTAATGCGCCCTGCTATGGCTGGCATAAGTTTTGAAATTCAATACAAGAGAATTAATATGTACGGAGTGTTAAAATGTTAATTTTTTAAGTATAGTAGTGCTGAAAGTGCTCATGATGTTGTCTGGAAGAACGAAAATGTATTTAATAAATTTAAAAAACAAGTCTCTATTGCACTATGTATCAATCTTGACAGATACTGCTTTAAATTTATGATGAGTTCTGTAGGCTTAGTGGTGTCCTTTCGACACAAATTTGAAATAAAAATTGTAAAAACAAGTGTTTTCTTGTAATATGTGGACAGCATCACGCGACGTAGCGTTGCTTTCTAGTCTTTGATTTGCGGTAACAGACTTGACAAATTCTTGTTCCATTGTTAAGTGCTCGCTAAAAATTATGGGACGACGCGTCCAAGGTTCTTTATTTATTTTTTTATTTAATTACTTTTTAATATCGCTTCGTTCAAGTTCTCATGTCTGTTATGTGGTCTTAAGCACATGCCGTTTCTTTTTTTGTGCAAATATCTACAACGATCTATGCCCTACGCGTCGGGCATATATCCCGATACATCTAGATTGCTAAGTGAGCGCTCTTCCATATGAGCTACGCCGCGCCGCCGATGAAAATACACGAGTTAAATCATAGAAAGAATTTTAGGGATATTTGTTTATTTCTATAAATAATATTATATGTATGTCCGAATTTAAGGAAATCATTAGCAAGATGAAACAAGGTTGTAGAGTTCCAGGTAGTGAGAAATTATTGAATTATTTCACAAAAAAATAGCTTAGACTGTATTTTTGATAAATCTAGTTTTGACATATTTACACTAGAAGAAAAAATAATAACTTGTACAAATCAACATAGCTTAGATATATGTAAGTGTGCCATAGGTTTTCACGAAATGAAAGTTATTTGCTTTTAATCAAACTAAGCCTGTTGAGAGGAATAATTGTCTATCTGAAGATCTAAAAACCTTACCACTTTCCAGTCAAGCCAAGCCAAGGTCACCATGCTTTTCAAATTTCCCTCCACGATTGTCTAAACATGTCATAATTACATGTAAACGCCTAATAAAAAGACCACTTGAGGGTCTCCGTTCTCGTTGGGGAATTTTTAAACTTATATGCACAGTATTGGGTGTTTTTAAAAGAATTTTAACGTGTTAATATAAATTTTGTTAATTGCAACAACCTAAATTGCGGGTTCTCGTGATGTGGTTTCACAATTTGCTTCTCGAGGCTGATCAACCTTCTGTTGTAAACTGACGAACAACACTGATGATGGCGTAATCGCTGAAAGGGCTTTGTTGTGAAATAAATTAGTTTGGCACGAAATATTCCTTTCCATTCATCAATTATATCTGAGATAGATTTAGACATTATGCGACCTGGACAGTTAAGATAACTAATCGTTTCCAAAGCTATTACAAACACACAAATAGGTACACTTTATAATATGCCTCCTCGCCTCCTCCCCAGAAAAAAATCTTGGGAATGGCTTACAACGCAACGAATTCTTCTTTTAACTAATAAAGAATCGAAATTATTCTCTCAATTTGAAACTAATTTTATGACTGTTAATCTGACATAACTTCATAACTGAGTTACTTAAATATCCAGGGGGTGAAGCGCTATTGAATAGGAACAAAGGTTTGTAACATTTATTATGAAACGTCCTTTGGTGTATTAATCTATAGCCGTCGTGTTAAATCATCTTTCGCGAAACACAAAGGGAGATATTTCAGTCGTATTACTAGAATAATTACGTATGGCATTCTGCGTATATTGATGCAGATATGTGTTGAATAATTAAATATATACATTAAGTGTAGTACCTAGTATTAAATTCTTTCTTGAAGATGGCTTTTATGTTTTATATGTAGTTATCTTTATAATAGTGTAACTAGAAGATAAGGCACATTGATACATAGGCTAGTCAAAAATATAACCAAACCCGCTAGATTGCATTCTAAAGTGATTAACAATCGCCCTTACCTAGTCCGATCCCTACGCTGGGCTCTGGGATTCCGCTTCACAGTATATAACTGAGTAAGCTGATAACGTGAAAAAAATGCATTTTAGGTTATTTGCGTGCTAGCGAAATATGCCCAACATAACAACTATACCAATATGTATCTAATTTGTTCAATAATGTACATTTTAAAACCGGCTTACCTCTGTAGTATCCATACATAGAGTTATCTATTTTACTCATTTAACAATTGCCTAACTCATGTAGTTTATTATTATATATTTATACAATATTACATATTTATGTATTGTATATCTGCGTTATCGATCACTTACTTGATGCGGGTATCGTAATTCTTCCCATAGCTATTTTCAACCGTATAGGGTTTCAGGTATTTGTAAATACTAAATCTCCCTTAAAGAAGTGTCCAATGAAATTGTACATAAATCAATATTGAAGGATTCTCTGCGTATCCTTACGCCCTAAACTCACGACCGAATCAAAAAAACCTGTGCTATGCGGCGTAATTCGAAAGCCATGACTGGGGTTGTTGATAAGTGCTTAGTCGGTATAATTAACTTTAAGGAAAAATGGATTTGTGTTTGTGCGAAAGGGTTATAAATTCGAAAATATTTTATTCGGCATGATAAAATTAATTGATTTAAAGCTATTTAGAATTTCTTAGTTAAAAAAAAATGATCGAGGAACCTCAGTTGAAGAGTAAAATCCTATTAGTTTTACCCTATTTTTTAGGAGAGTTGTAACTGCATACTTTCAATGAGAATCGTTAAGAGGAGAAATTTTCTTTTATATGTAAACAATATTCCCTAACCTGTGCAAGCCACTGGAAGACATTCTTGTAGGGAACAAGACTGAAAATGTATTGGAACCAAATGGCTTTTGGGTCGCAAATATCGTCATTCGAATATTAAGGCTCTCTGCCCTTATCAACGGTACTTGCAGAAAGCTGTTTCAAGTGGCTGCTATTTGATACTATTTGAATTGATTTATAACAGGTCTGTTGATCTAATCGGCTTGAGCTTCATTTTTTCCCTCTACAACTAAATTCCCATTTCCCCTAATTTAACTGATTAAACTTTCTTAAAATCCTGTCGTTAATCTTTAGCTTTTATATGATCGATTGATTAGTAGAATGCTCAATCTAAAACGTGCGTAAGATTTTGTAGTAGACCAACACACCATTAAAAAGGTTTGAACCTTTCATCTTTCAGTTTTCTTAAAAGTACAGGTATATTCGGCATAGGTGGCATTTTGGATATTAGACCATTGACTAATCTGAGCATGTTTTTTTTTGTTATGGTTCGTACTTGCCATATTATCAGTAGATTGACTTCCTGACATTATAAGTTTTGGCAATTCATAATGGATATTATCTCAGTTTCGTCAGCTGCTAATATGAGTAGGTCATTATCCGAGGTTCCTGCTTTTCTGTATAATGGCACCACTAGTACATCCCACAAATTCGGACTAAATATATGATACGGGATCCTTTAAATAACTATTTCGTTTTGGACCTACCTGCCAGCAGTTTTTAGCGATATTCTTATGGTAGTCACTTTACTGGGTTAATTTATTATTATGATACGTCAATTTCTGTTATTATCTTTTAGACGGTTTCCCGTTTCCAAATGCTTTAGTGTAATCAATGATATATAAAAAGTCTGCAAATTTTATTACCTAACCTTGAACTTGGTGTTTGGCGTTCCCAACAAATTTTTTTTGTCATATTAAGCAGCAATTGATGACTAGTTTTGATCTATTTGATCAGATCGATGCGTATGCTCTATGCCACAGCTTATACCGTACCGAATCAGTTATTGAACTCTACGTCGGCTCCTTTGATGTCGATGAAGCCAGATTTGACTTTTTCATGCTTTCCTCATTTTTCGCGCATGCCCTTCATACATTATAAATGTTAGGTTTTAATGGCCAGCTGGAACTCAACAGAGACGGACTGGGTTTAATTTAGTTTACATTTTTAGTAAATTAAATTAAACATGATATGTAAGTGAAATTGGTAAAAAAGGGTAAACGAGATCGAGAATGATCAGTCATTTATACATAACCATGAATATGGTGTTTATAAGTGTAAAAAAATATATAAATATTTTGATATGAACATAGAATATCAATTTTTCTACAGCCGCGTGCAAAATAACTAATTACTAAATTGAAATGAAATCGCAAAATCGACGAATGCCGTGGATCCTTATTTTGCGCTCTATCGCGAACCATGATACAATAACCGGAAGATATGATACCTAGCCGTCTCAAATTCGTTCGCTCCGCGCAGTGACGTCATTGCGTGTTTGGCTTCTATTGAAATGCATACGTTTATAGGCACATAAACATTATGTTTTACCTTTTTTCTCTATTTATCAAGAAAATTTGTGTCCTGGGTGAAATTAAAAACTAATTATTACATATTAATACTATTTATTTAATAAAAAAACTAATATAACGTTTATGATGAATGGATCAAAATAGTAATATTAAAAGCAGCATCTTTTGAAAAACGTAATAAACTTTTACGTTTATCTAAAAAACGTTTATTGAGTATTGGCCAATCGAGAGCAAAAAAAAAAGAAAATCGATCAATAATATTTTTTCTTAAATAATAATTTTAGTCATCTTTCTTTTTTTAGAAATTGTTAAATTTATCAAATCCTGTTGGTAGCAAGACCATTAGAGATGGAGTAAAACTAATTTCACATTTCTATCTTAACTCTTCAAGAGCTATCTGACGGTACTAATTAGCAGGTGGTACCATCGAGGGTACCATGGGTACCAAATGTGGTACCTCGGTAGGTACCACTGGCAGGTGGTACCATGGGTACCGAATCTGGTACCTCGGTAGGTATCATTGGCAGGTGGTACCATGGGTACCAAATCTGGTACCTCTGTAGGTACCATCAGTTAGCACCATTAGATAGCTCTTGGAAAGTTAAGATAGGAATATGGAATTAATTTTACTCCATCTTTAATGGTCTTCCTGCTACCAATGTGAAAAGAAGCCAAAGTATCGATTTTCAACTGTTTGTAGCTGTGAAACTACTAACTTTAGAGGTTTAAACATCATACATCAAATTTAATATGTTTAGAATTTTAAGTAGAATTCAAAAATGTAATAAGATATAGGGTGTTTCATTTCAAAAAATGTAACTTTCTTTGACCACCCTGTATATAAAAAAGTAACGATTAAAAAAGTACAAAAAAGTAAAGATCGTTTTACTAGGAACAACTTTTGTATTTAACTTTTTTGCAACCATCGTAGTCTTCAAGATAAGGTATAGGCCCGTCTTAAAGTGGCCACCCTGTACATAGTCATCTTCCTCAAAATGTTTTCAGCAAATACGTGTAGAAGTTTTATTAAATTTATCCTTACGAAAACACAGGTGAACCCATTTACTACACATATTTTGTCTTTGGGAAAAGTGAAACACCTTATATTCCTATCAAAGTTTTTGCCTTGGTTATCCACCTTACATCCGTCCACAGCACACCTCATTATTAAACGTTTTTTTAATTAAAAATACCAACAAACACCGTGTAAGGAACAGTAACGCCAACAAAATTTAAATATAAAACATACGAATCTCAAATGCAAAGCACACGTTCGTTCATGTTGTAAATGCCGGCCGGCGCGCGGCGCCAAACAACGCCCTCAATGACGTCACAGGCGAATCGTCGCCTGCGCGATATCATATCTTACGTTTATTGTATCATGAGCGCGAATATGGAAAAGAAAAATCTCACTTTTTCCGTCGAGTGTGCTATGAATGGTCATGGAAACCGAAGATCAATAAATGACAGTCGTGATTTTGTTACAGTTTGTTGCTGGCAATCCTGTTCTAGCTCGAAGCCCGAATATAATATTATGTCAAAACTGATAGTCATTTGCAAATTTCAGAATAAGTATAGAGAAAAATGTGGATTTAATTTTAAAAAATGCGGCTGTAGAAAAAGTTCTCTGTGTTTTTCGAGCGCAAAGTAAGATTGCCGTTTTCGAAAGATTACTACGAGCAGAAATTTTATCAAAAATGTGATCGTGTCAAACGGCCTTAATAAATTGATATTTCGTCACTCGAAGCCATTTAATGGTTGTAGGTATGTGACATTGTTCACTACTTATTTCTAATGAAATTTACATACAACCTTTGTAATATTAGTGTGACGGTTCTAAATTGGTTGCCTTTATTATGGGATGCTAAGAGGCTAGACAAAACTACAATTTATGTCTCAAGTTTAAAAAGATAAACTTCCTGCAGAAGGGAGCCAAACAATTAACGACGAAGAATATTAATTTATCATGCAATGTGATATGAATGAACTATACTTTAATCTCAATACCTAATCTAAACATCTACTTACAACCTTTCATTTTTCGGAAAACTAAAATATCCTGAAGCTGGATTGGCTTTCTTGTACCTTTTGCAGACAAAACAACGTACGACCATGGTTAACATTGAATACACTTTAATGATTAAATGTCCAACAAGTTAACACACTTAAATAAATCACCGAACAATCGAGCACAAATAATAACACGAAAACAATCCAATCTAAGAACGGAACCTGCTGCTTCTTGTCAAAAAATCGAGAGTCCAACGCTGTGCGATGTGTTCAGTTTCCGACTCAACCTCCGTTTATGTCTCTTCGATTCGGCAAACTGTCGTAATAGAAAAAGATAACACTACATTGGACACCAGACCGGTACTGTTATTCATAAATAAACGAAGGCGCCCTCATATAATTCGGCTCGTTGCAGACGCCAAGAATATGAGGAAAATGCTCCTATTGGTTGGATTTTATTGCTTCAAAACACTTGGAGAGTTAAATAACTGATTCGGTACGGTATAAGCTGTGTCTATGCTTTCGGCGTATTATTTGCCGGTACAATAAGTATATGGCCCTTTATTTTTGCATTCTTTCCGTATGTCAATAAATTTTGGCAGCGAAATCTGTCATGGTTTTTACCCTGCGCCATATTTCATGGTCTTGAAAATAACTCCTTCTATGTGCTTTTCCTACATCCTCTATTTTTAGTTGTTGAACAACTCATCTTTTAAATATCCTGCGTTTATCATTTCACTACTGTTTCGCGTAGATATTTATTATGCACGGCGGTTTAAAAGTCGTTACCACTTTTACATCGTAATTAACATCTGATATAATTAATATATTAAGATTTTTTTTAATTAAATTTGCAATTTTTTTCTGATATGTACATGAGGAAAAAACACAGTGTGTAACGTTGCAAATGTTACTAAATACAGTATTGCGATTTTCTCCTTTTACTGATCGATTTGTGTTATCGATACTTCTTACTCTCGCTACCTTATTTCCCGCGACCTTACTCCCGGTGTGTGTTCGAATCTACACGATGGATACATCCATCCATTTAGTACGCCACTTGACAGGCTGGTGTGATACATATTCTCTATCCAGAAAAATCTCGGGTCTTCTCGTCTGGACGCTCCACACGTTCAGACAGAAAAAGCGACAGATTATGTGACTAAAATTATTGTGGCGATTTTTGACCATCCGTCCTAATTACCGTCTGCTTTCAAAGTGGAATTATTCGGCAAATATACTGCTCAGTTTAGTTTCCGGAATTATCGGCCATATCGTTTAATACCGATATTTGACGAGTAGTGTGGTTACCATTCCTAGGAAAAAAGGTATGTTATATGTTAGTGTGTCTATCTTAAAATGTAAAAATTCTTTATTATTTAATTGGGGATCTCATATGGGGCAGAAGACTTTTCGCTACGTTCCGTGAGTCCTTCTATGAGATGGAATTCCTTCTGTGAGGTAGAATTTCACGCTGACCTAGCTAATCCCGCCGTCAGTAAGCCGTACCGAGGCCTTTCTTTTGTCAGGGTAACTCGACCAGAGATAAGTAATATCGATTTTTATTCATTCAAGGTCCTTGATTACCGCATATCTCTTACCGCTATGTATCAATTTAATTCATGAATATATAATCAAATGGCTGTAGATCATTTACCATAATTACCGCATATACTTGTTATCGCTTTATATCATTTTAATTAATGAATATTTAATAAAAGGGCTTTAGATCATTTGCCTTGATTACCGCATATATTTCTTACCGCTATACATCATTTTAATTAATGAATATATAATCAAATGGCTACATGTCATTTGTCTTGATTACCGTATCTTTCCTACCGCTATATATCATTTTATTTAATGAATAATATATAATCAAATGGCTGTAGGTCTTTTGCCTTGATTACTGCATATCTCTTACCACTATATATCATTTTAATTAATGAATATATAAAAATTTAATTGTAGGTCATTTCCTCTTTATCTCGTGTATAGGATCCATATTTCTTGTTTTCGTTTATAGATAATTACCGTTTTAGTTTTATTAACTTATCGATAAATGATCTTAGGTCTAGCATTATCTCGTATCAAATCCGTTTCGTTATTATCATAGTTGTGTTTAGAAATGCCAAAATTCTTTTGTATCGTGTGGAATACTGTCTCAAATATCGAATGTCAAACAATAGGACGGTAATTAGTTGACTTAACCTTTTTGTACTGCGTACATTTACCTTAATCTTATGCTATTGTCTTATTAGATTGCTGATAACTGACTTTAGCTCAATTATTATATCATACCGATCTATTCTCTCTAATGTCATCATTTAATTTAGTAATTCTAGAAGGCAGTGATTTTTTTTGTAGCTAGTGCTATAAAAATTAATTGGTTTATTTTTTCTTACTATAATTTTCATACCTGATATTATCTCGAGTGAAGAATTAACTTTATTGATGTTATGAGAAATACTTGATTCACTTTTTCTGTAATGAGATTTATCGAATATACCTTTACCTGACTGTCGGTCATATTTTGTCGTATTTGAGTAATTGAAATTCAGTCACTTATTATCTTTGTCGAGTATTTGATTTTCACTTTCCTTATTGCCTTAATTGACAAATATGTCGATAATGCCAATGTGCCTCGTGATTAGCTGATTTACTTGTGTATTATACCTACTGATTTGAACCATACGTTTTTATTATATTATAATCAGCTGTTCACCTCATATCAGTGTACTTGTTTATTTAGCTGAAATTTGCAGTTTTAAGCTTTCGCTTTAAAAGTTGATCAAACTGAGTTCATTTAATTTTTTATATCTATTTACATCATTGATTTAGTGTACCTTTTGACTTTTTATTCATATAATGATATTATCGCTGCCATGAGATCCATTTAGCTAAGTTTTGTTTAATAATCATTTCATTTTACCCATAGATACTTATTGGCAATATATTCATATCTATTTACTTCACAGGTTATCCTATCGATTTAGTACACTTGATTAACTGTTGATTGATATGATTATATTACCGCTGCCATGTGTATAATTTAGATTAATTTTACTTAATGATCATTACATTTATAGCAGTATATATTTACCGGCTACCTACATCTATACTTATTTACTTTGCCGGAAATTTTATTGATTTAGTAGGGAGAGATTTAAGAGGTAGCTTTAACTGAAAATGTGCATATAATATGTACGCTTTACGTACGTATATTTGAAGCAACAGAGTTCGCTCCCATTATATCTATTCGATTTATTGGCGTGTGTTTTTTAAAAACACAAGCTGTTTCTCCCTCAAACTGAAGGAACAGAATAGATCTAATAGAATGTTTAATCAATAATTTTATTGACAAGCTAAATATGTATTGTTTGCTTACTCACGCACATTTGAATTAACAGAGTTGCCTCCTTTTATATTTATTGCATTGCGTTTTTTTGAGAAATTAGCGTGTATTATTTGGAAACACAATATTAGCCGTTTCTCCTTCAAACTGAAAGAACAGAATGGATCTAATAGAATGTTTTAATCAATAATTTACAAGCTCAATATGTACTGCTCACGCACGTATATTAGAAATAACAGAGTTGCCTACTTATAAATTTATTGGATTGAGTTTTTTTGTGAAATTGGTGAGTATTATTTGGAAACACAACATAAGCTCAAACTGAAATTAGGGAATGGATCTAATAGACAATTTACAAGTTAAATGTGTACTGTTCACGCACATATATTTGAAACAACATAGTGTACTCCCATTATGTTTATTCGATTGCGGTTTTTGTTTAATTGGCAGGCACTATTTATTTAGTTAGGCTTGTATATATTATGGCTGGATTGTAAAATAAATAACTTAGTAAATTCTGGGATAATATATTTACCTTAACCTTAAACCCATGAATATTATCGTAAAGGCATCTCTTACGCGGTAAAATTATCTTGTGCGGTCGAAGTTTCAGTGGTGATCTTTTTCCGCAAATGATTATTCGCTCTCCTGATAGGGGAGTTCTTAAAGAAGGAGTCAAGAGAAAAAATCTCCAACACCTTAGAAAATTTCGAATTTCATTAATTGCCGAAATTTTTAACATTAGCCCATAGGTTCTTGTTACGATTATGAAGGGCTTTATTGGAAGGATTCAATAATGTCTAGATAATGATAGACGACACATAAAATGATTTATTTTGAAAAAAATATGTTGACTTTTTAATTCGTTTTTCTATCTTAAACTAACCGTTTTTCTCTAGATTATTAGGCAATATTTGTAAATAAAAATCTTAGTAACTGCAGATATGTTATTTTAATTTTTTTTGGTGTTCTAGAATTATTTTGCTGCAAATGTTCATATCGGATTGAGAGATCGCTGAAAAATAAGGAGTCCACCTTAGTGTATTCATTGATAGTGAGGGTGCGTTTGATAAAACCACCTTTGGAAAAATCAGTGTAGCCTCAACAAACAGCGTCCCTCCTGCTATTAGTGGCTACTCAAAGAGACGTGTACAAATAAAGGTGGACGACACTGTAGTGAGAGACACAGTTGCCAGAGGCTGTCCGCAGGGAGGCGTTCTGTCGCCACTGCTATAGAACTTTGTTCACGACAACCTTTTGCATCGCCTCAACTCAAATGGATTCTACACCAATGCACATGCAGACAATCTTACGATACTGCTCAATGGACAATTCGAAGGAGTTATGTGCAGTCGTATGCAGAGTATCCTTCGCGTAGTCGAAGAGTGGTGTAGGTAGCTGTCTGTAAGCCCCAGGATGGCGGCGATGATGCTCTTCACCAGAAAAAGAAGGACGGAGCTACGACAGCCTCCGACCCTCCATAACACACAACTAAATTTTGCGTCTGAGGTAAAATACCTTGGGGTCACCTTCGCAGCTAAATTACCCTGGAATCTTGATTTAAAACGAAAACTAAAGAAGGCATACATTTCTTATGAACATTGTCGCAGGATTGACGGTGGGAAAAACCAGGGGAATGAAACCCAGGGTCGTAATGTGGATCTATACTGCTATCATAAAACCCACGATATGGAGCGAGCCGTAGTTTGGTGGCACAAGAGTCAACAAAAAAATGTTGTGCTTGCCGCTCCTAGATATTTATCTAAAGGAGGTGTCCCTGACTACACGTCTAAGGCTCAGAGGTCTTGGTGTGCAACCCAGCGTAGAATGTGAAGAGACTAGACGTCACCTCTGGAGAGGGGCAGTCGGAAGTCTGCCACTACTGTAGACCAGCGCTGCCAGTATACTTCCAAAGTTTGTCTTCGACAAACTATATGATGTACATATAAAACTATGGTGCGGTTAACATTTTCGGGAGGAGCAGGCTGTGGGATTTATTTCCGAAGCTTGCGAATTAAACTCAAATGGTCTATGGAGGGATACGCAAGCATAGTTCAGTCTGAACTTGCTGCTATATCCATAGTCGCAAAAGAGGTTGTTGCAGGAATATTGAGGATAAGACTATTAAAATCTACACGGACAGTGGACAAACGCTACTGGTCCTGAAAAGTTATAAACTTACGGTAAGGTCAGTACTAGAATGCCATAATTCACTGGAGGATGCCGCCCGCAAAAGCAGAATTCCTGTGTGCTGGGTTAAAGGATATGCACAGTGCAAAGGTAACACATTAGCGGATAAATTGGCTAGAAAGGCAACCGGTAATAAACATTATGAAAGCTGGCCCTTAAACCAAAGAATATTAATTTTCTTTGTTCAAACCCACCTATTGCGACGTTGATACATATGATAAAAAGAATCACCCATAAAGACTTTGGGGAAAAATTATACGAAACAACTAACTGTCTTCTGGCTAGGAAGCTATTAAGCTACCCCAATAAGTCTGCAGCAAAGACATACCTGAGTATCCCAACAAAGAACCGACGACTCATGGCGGGGATTCTCACTGGACACTACCAGCTAAGAAAACATCTCTACATAATGAGGTTATGCGAGACACCTCTATACAGATGATGTGAACAGAAGGACCAAACAGTAGAGCATCTGCTCTGCGGTTTGCGACGCTGTTTCGGAATTAAGGAAATCCATTTTGGGAGAACGATGACCAACCATGGCTTTTTTCAGACCAGTCTCCTCGAGCAACATTGCCGCCTTTTTTTACAACAGTCGGCTGGGCGATTACCTAGACGGATTGGTTGACCTAGGGAGGCCTAAATGCCGCGGCCTTTCAAGGCCACCTTCTCACCATTTTTAGATTCCGGTTTCCAGATGGCCACATGTCAAAAAGATTAAAAAGTGCTGCTCTTTTAAACAAGACAAAAATCCTCTCGAAATATTGATCAGAAGTTATTTATGATTTAAAAGTGATAACAAATTATGTACCACTCTGTATATTACCCAACTGAGCAGCAGCAGCAGCAGCAGCAGCAGCATTTTTCGGGATATCCAACATATTGCTGTATCGGCCTGATTGTCGAAATTGATCTCAACTTTCTCTGGCAGGAAGGAAACTTCATATTATGTTCAAGCGTTGTGGTCGTCATTATTTTGGGCTCTTTCGAATGATAGAGCACCGGACTTCTATTTTTCTATGTGCCGATAATCTAAATGGGTAAAAGAAAATTGGAATTACTAATACCTCATTTCCATCGACATTAGATTTAATGCTTTATCTTCATGCCTTTTGTCTATATCATAATATATAGTTTATATTTGTAATATTATTTCATATAATTCAATTATTAGCGCTAAACTCAGATTTGACCGATCATTTCTCAGTACGAGTGAATTCTACAAGGAGAATTGTAAAAATGTTTCATGTATTAATTGCCCCATGGTACCAGAAAAGGTTTAGATTGAATTTAGAAACATTTTTTGTGACATAATTAGTAAACAGGTATGGGATAATGTTAATAATTTTTGTGAAATAATATTTAGAACGTTAGAAAATGATGCTATGGAAACCAGTAGCATTAAATAGAGAATTTAAACATAAAAACTCATGTTTAACAAATTGTATAATTATTAAATTGCATATAAATAATGGAAATCGGTACAAAATGTAAGTACAAGAAAAACTTAAAGCAAAAAAGTAAGCGTGAATATTGCAAAAAATAGTGTTGTATAGGTTTTTCATAAAAAGCAAACGTCAGCTTGCTAACCCGCTTTCTCTTGCTCCTACTTCCGATCGCCTCACCCTGCCACACATTTCGTAACGCATTCACCATCTTATTCTTCACTCCAGCGCGCGTAAAGAAGATTTTTTGCACTTTTCCACACGCTCGTAGAAAAACATAATAATCTTATATTAATAAGCAATAATAAATACACATTGTTCCGATGACAAATATATGTCTAACTACTTTAATATATATTTTTCATTAATATTGGTATCAGAATGTCTAATGAAATTAAATACTTATGGAGTGAGAGGTATTTAAAAGCTGCCCTTCAGGATAGCATTCAAGTTTTTAAAATTGGCAGTAAGTAAAAACTGTGGTCTCACAGATGGCCGAATCCTTTTATGGGTGTTGGTCAGGCATGAAGTGTTCAAATATTTGAGGACGGAACGTATTATATCTAACATTTATATTACAGTCGGTACCATTCCGTAATCCCTCGTTTGCGCGCAACTGTCCTATTGTCAATCGGAGCAATAAATCCTTAGCAAAAGGTGAAAGTGGCCGCGGCGCGCAAATGACCCATGCCCCCTTTTATAACACAAATTAATTCATTGACTTATATGTGAAAATTGGGGTTGGTACGGTTATTTCATACGCCCACGACACCGCTGTTGAGTTTCAAGGTAAAACTTGGTTCGAAATGATGTACTCTATTATATTTACCTATTTATTATTGTAATAAAATCTTACTCTAATAATAATACAGCATACTAAAACTAACCAATAATATACGAAAATTATTTAATACATTTTACATTTTAAAACTTATTAAGTAAAAACTTCTAATTATTTATACAAAGCATTTAGAATTAGATAATTGTTTGGGTCGAATTATAATATTTCGTTGGGTCAATCAAATACTGCACAATTTTGTTATTTTTCATATTTTCACGCTGCTAACTCTATAAATTTTTCGAGGCAGTAAAGATCGCAGATAAAATGCTTCTCTAGATATTACTCATCGACCTTTTCCCGGGAGTTGATGGGTTTAACCTTTGGCCCGTTTTATTTAGAATTTAAGTGAGTATAATTCTATTAAATTGTTAAGTAATTTATGACAGCCAAAAGATAATTATAATCCTTGACACTGTGTTCCATAAAATATCTTATGTCTCACCTTAATATAATAATATATTAATTGAAATCACTTAATTTTGCACTAACTTTTATTGCTTTATTTCTATTATTTACTTTCTCGATATATGGATCGAATTATAAATAAAATTTATAATATAAATATATGAAATAATAATATTATATAATGAGGAAAATAATATGGACTATCGCAAATATTTCTTTTATTTGACATATTATAAAAACGCTCGGACAAGCCATTTTAAATTTAATTTTTGCGATTTTTAAAAAATGTTTTTTTCTTCAAACGTCAGTAAATCCATCATTACTCGACTGTGTAGGCGGCCGTAAAGTTTCGCTTTTCCTCCGCCGGAGCTTTACTTTTCACTTTTCCGCCGGCGGAGGTAAAAGTGTTGTCATAGCAACATAGCAAATTTGTATTTATCACTCAATTTGTGCACTGCATTTCTAAAAATCACTAATTTAGGAACAAATTGATTATTATTTAATCGAACTTACCCAATAACTGCTTATCAATACGGAATTAAAACGCAATCGGACACGCAATTTTAAAAAAATAATTATTGTTGACAGTGTCCACTGACAGCTTTATGTTACATTACTATAGCAACAACCTGTGCCTATTCACCGACACCGGTCTAAGCCCCCTTGCGAACCCACTTATCTTTAATAATAATAACTATTATTACTATTAAAAAGAGATGTTTTTGCATTGATTTGTCGACATTTGAAGAAAAAACAGCATATTTTATTTGGAGGAAAAGTTACTTTTCATGGCTTGCTCTCTATTACCAGCCTCACTCCGTTCGGCTGTTAAACACGAGCGCGCCATGAAAAGTATCACTTTTCCTCCATATAAAATAATATACTATTTAATGTGTAGGTTACCTGTCTCCAAAAGCTATATCCATGTCAACTTTGTCTTCTTTTTTAATTCCGCTTACAGTTCCAGATATTTTTCATAATAGAAATTTAGATTTTACTATAGAATCCAAACGGTTTAACTTATACAGCCGAAACGGTTTGCACATTATTTCATACTACGCTAACTCAGTATCTAGCCGGAAGTAAGAACTTTCAAAATTTCTGTCACTTTTGGTTAGATGAAAATTTGGCGTACATGGAAGATTATGATAATTTAAGATTAGAAAGTGCAAACCGTTTGGATTCTATAGCAATGCCAACGGATGCAAAATGTAATTTCTTTAATGAGCAATATTTCGAAAAATTTGAACTCTAGAATGACATTTTTAGAATTCTAAACATTTTTCACATTTTTTTTTTTAAATATGCGGTGCTCCCTAAACCAATAAAAAAATATTTTTCTAAAATCAATAATACGCAAAATATTCAGAATACTCTAGATTTTTTCCATACTGGATAGTTGGTTACAGAGAATGTTTTCAAGTATTTTTGAGAGAATCGACAAAGTAGATACTAATTATTCTTAATTCGCTAAATCCTTCCATTGATCAGCCGCTCATAACTTCAATCATAAATGTTTCAGTTGATGATCCAAGTGTGAATTTTCTGAATATTTTTTGGTAATTTCTCAAAAACATCTATGAGGGGATATTGTAAAAGTCATTTATCATTTCGATTGGAGCGTCAAGTTTAAATAATTGGACGTCGTCATAGCTCGTGGCAATAGATTGGTAGAAGTACATGACAGAAAACTTTGACCGATCATATAGCTTCTAGAGATTGGCTAGTTTAAATTTTGAGAGGTAGTTTCGGGTGAAACTTGCGCCCAGCCTTATTTCCTTCCTTTACCTCCATCGATAGAAAAACAAAGTTCATACTTTAAAATTCAGCCATTGTGATTGACAGTGTTGGTGTCGTGGTAGAACTGATTTATGACAAAAACCTTGTGGGGATCTTCTACCAAACTCTTTTTGAGTTTTAAGCCGTACCTTTAGTGTGTTATTGATTTCACGCCTGGACTCGCCCCGGAACTGAGATTTTTCACTGTCTTCGACAGGTGAGTTATCTTTTGAGTCTTTTTTATGAGGCGCCATGTTATGTCTAGTTGATTGCTAATTTATCTGCAATTTTCATCGCACAGGTTCTCTCTCGTCCATCTTTTAAGGCAGCCTTTTAATTACATTATATTTATATTTAAAAAACCTTTTACAAGTACAATACTGATTTTTCTTTGGTATTTTTTCTTGCCTGTAAATGTTCCTTCCTTAGCGTGTCTATTTAATTTATCATATTTTAATATTACTATTCCAAAAGTAGAGTTTAGTAAGTATAAAGTAAAATAATAATTGACTTGAATTCAATAATTCAATCATGTTGATTTATTTTTTTTTTGTTTTGAATTGATTTAAATTCTGGTTTTATTTTTTTGTTGCGAAGCCTAAACCTAAATTATAACTTGAGGATTTTCTGAATTGTACCATCTACAAGTTGCTGGTGCTTTTAAATAAATTAGCCACCTATATACTCTAAGGCATTTAGGCTAGGGCCTAATTTGCAAGCTTTGAAGACAGCTCGTTCAGGCCTACACGTCTTAGTTGTACATTTTCTTTACTTAAGCTTATTCACACTTAGTTTCTTTTATTTGAGATGAAAATTAAGTAATAAAATTAGAAGCTAATAAAGAGCAATGTTCAAAAAATGAGGGGTGCCCCCAGGTCTTTCCCGACCTATCTTAAAATACCAGGAAGCGAGTATTTTCATATTTTTGGACTAAGAATAATTGTCTTCGCTCACAAGAATAATTTTCGATGGAGAAGAAATCGGTGATAATTCAATCTATACCTGTTTGTTCACCGGAAAATCGGTATTTTAATTAGATAATAGCTCCAACGTAAATTATAATTAATGTTATCTCATTATGGCGGAGCATAAGCGCATAATAGGTTTGCATTGCTACGAATGTTAACATTTGAAAGCCGAACAATAATTAACTTCCAAAATGGAATTTAATTAATCTCTAGCTTGGCTTGCACGATGATAATTAAAGCCCTAAGCTTATGCTGTACTGGCTTCTCGAAAATTATATTTGGTGGGTGGTCACGTTAGAGCGGGGGAAGGAGATTTGTATGTTGCACAAATATCGTAGATATACAAATGGATTTAAATTCAATGGCACCAAATTCAATTTTCACAGATCGGTCAAATATGTCGTCGTATTTACTTGGCACAGCAACATGATCAGTGGCGTAGCTACCGGGTGGGCAAGGCCCCACGGCGCCAAGAGAAATTAGGCGCCGCTCCGAAATGCTAACAATGCTCATGAGCTTAACTGAGTTTTTAAATTAATTAAATTATAATACAATTAAAGATCAAAGACCAAAATATGTATTAAACTTTTTACCCAACCAATACATTTTGTGTCAGGTATTTATTATTTATTCTATGTGGAATAAAAAGATATATCCTGGCGGCATATTTACACATCCTCACATACAATGGCACCAGGGTGCTGAAATCGGATAGGTTTTGTAAGCGTTTGTAGCGCTACAAAAGCTCACTGATTTGGGCAACTGGAACACGCTGTTATATAATATTTCACTTTTCGCATGGCCCTCCGCTTGCTTCGCTCGGTACGGGGGCTCAAGAAAAGGGAACTAACCAGGTGCAAACTCACCCAAGACATACCCAAAATCAAGAAAAAACTGTTTAGAAACTTAACCTAACAACGGGGTTTGAACCCAAGCCGCCGATAGCCGCCGAATTGAGACCTAACCATCTAGACCTCACGACCACGAGCGCTCTTGCCTCAAATTGATTGCATCGCGAAGCTTTTGTAGCGCTACAAACGCTTACAAAACTTAACCGATTGCAGCACTCTGGTGCCGTCGTATGTTAGGATGTGTAAATATGCATCCCGGCGCGGCGACATTTGGTACATGCAAATTTGTAAAAACGCTGCGTAAGGCGGCATGCGACTTCAAAGACAAAAATTCCGAAAATTTCGGTCGTAAAAAGTATGTGTGTTTTAGAGTTTCGTATTTAGGAGGTACCATTAGCCAGACAAGTCTAAAAGCCAGCAGTACTAAGCATAGAAAATGAATTTGCCCAAAAATTAATTTTTATCACATAATCGATCAATTTACGACGATTTAAAACCGAAGAAAGACTCCAATGTTTAATTAATTAATTAAGGTTGCAGATGTTTAGTTTACGTTTATATTTAAATATGTAATGTTGGTTGGTCGCTGTTTATATATTTTATATTCATATTCCTGTAAATAAAAAAAGCGTATGCACTATGTGCGCATATCAGAGGTGAAACTTCTTAAACTTTAACGCCCTAGCCTTAAAAAGTAGTTTTATTTTTAAATATATCACTCAACTAACAAAAAGAGAAGGCCTAAATGAAAAAAAACTATTCTCCATAAAACTTTCGCTTATGTCTTGACAAGGTAATAGAACAAACCCCATATTTTTATCTTGTAAACTAAAAAAGATAACACAATAAATATACGCCCTAGCCTTATACATATCTTAACGGATTTGGTTAAAAAGTTGTTTTTTTTTTAATATATCACTCAATTAACAAAAAGGGAAGGCCTAAATGAAAAAAAACTATTCTTCATAAAAGTTTCGCTTATATCTTGACAAGGTAATAGAGCAAATCCCGTATTTTTATCTTGTAAACTAACAAAGATATCACAATAAACGTCTATGACCGTTTTCCGTTCTCTGCCAGCTCGCCCGCCGTGTGTCGGGATCGCAACCTTCAAATTTTACTCCCGGCGCGCCTTAAGAAGTTTCACTTCAAAAATATGCGTTTAATATTATGCTGTATTATTTTTTGATTAATTTGCGTATATACACAAAATATAGGTTTGTTTTAGGCGCCAGCGGAGAGGCTTGCCCCCCGGCGCCCACATTTCTAGCTACGCCACTGAACATGATCATGGTCGGAGAAGATATTCAAGACTAAGATGATAATATCCCATCAGAAGGGAATGAAATTTAGCCGAAATGTGTGCTTCTCAATTTGTCAGTGGTCGACATATCCCTTTTTTCTGGCTTAGATCTCGAGTTATGTTATCTGTGAGAAAAACATAGCTACCATGAAAATATTATTAATATTATTATTATTTACCCAATTATTATTATCATTCACACATAATTAATAGTACATTTTGTTTCCTTGAGAGGTCACAATTTCTTTACAAAAATTTCAATGGGCGTGCAAATATTTCATGACAAATTTATTATTATTTGAGAAGACTATGCAAAATTCCAAAAATATGTTTAAAGATTTTGCAAATTTAAGAGTACAGTTTAATGATATTGAAATAATTTGCGCAAATGTGTGACCGAGCCATAAAAGAATTGAATTTAAAGGAATTTTCACCTCAACTATAAGGTAGTAACTCGTATCATACAGTGTCAACGGATGATTATTGCCCGCAGTATAAGTTTTAAAATCCTTGTTTAGGTTTTCCATTTTATCTGCAATGTCCGTTTATTTTTGTGCATTTGCATCTCTTAGGACTGACTCATTATTGACGGACGATTGATAATCAAAATATCGAAAAGCTAAATATCGAAATAATAAATACCAAATGCAATAAAGTAAAATATAAAATTTCGAATGCAAAAAATCAAAAGTTGAACATATCGAAAGCACAATATCGAAGGTGCAAAATAACGAAACTGTAAAATATCGAAATTGCAAACTATTGAAATTACGAAAGGTCGAAAGTGCAAAATATCAAAAGATAAACATATTGAAAAACCTCAAATGTCAAAATATCGAAAAAATCAAAATTTCAAAAACCTGTAAGCAAATTATCAAAACTACAACACATCGAATGTAAAAATTTCGGTGGTGAAACATATCAATATCACAAAATTTAAAAGTGCAAAATATTTGAAATGTAAAAAATGGAAAAAGGAGTAGAAAGCATATACGATTTCACTAGTGATTGGTCTGAATTAATTTTGGCTAATTTGGGTTAGCCATGTTTAGTGTTTCGTCACCAATTACTCATTTCCGCGGGAAACTAGTTTCTGTTAGTTTAGGTTCTTCAAAAATGGATATAACGCATTTTCACGTGAAACTGTTTGTATTTATGTGTTTAGACAAATATCTGAAATATACAGAAAAATGATTTTTGTGTAACCAATTTCCACTAATCCAAAATAAAAAAAAAATTGCTTAGACTGTGAAAATGAGTTTCTATATAGGTTTACAGTTTCTATATTTTGCATTCGATATTTTATACTCTCGACAATTTCAATTTTCGATATTTTAAGTTCGATATTTTGCTTTCGATATTATAAAACTTTCCATATCTTTCTTCCAATATTTTATGTTTTCGAAATTTTTTATTTTCGATATTTTGTATGTTCGGCATTGTTGTATTCGATACTTCTTGTTTTTGATATCTTGCTGCTCGATCAAATGTTGTCGATATTTTTACTTTCGATATTTTGCTTTTCGACCGTAAGATGTCGTTACTCATCATTTAATTTTTTAGTAATGTAGGTGAGCATGTAATATCTTAATTTCATGTTATTCTATGCCTTGTGTGTATAGGTTGTTCGGTCAAATATTATATTATCTTCTCGTAGGGATCAATGACCGTCTACCTTCGAGTTTCTTAAGATCTTTACATAGTTCATCTTATTATTATGACGGATAGCAAAAAGTTTGATGTCATAGCAGATGTTGAACTTTATGTGATTCGACCAAGAAATCTGTTATTCCCGTGCATTATTTGCATGATCTGGGCCTTAGGCTTATTAATTCTGCAGTTGTATTATAATTATTTTTATATATTGAAATCACAGTACCTCTCTTTCCAATTTTGCTTCTCGTTGGAGGCTAATATTTCATTCCATTATATAGGATATTTGCACTATTTATCATAAAATGATAATAGAGTTATGCCTTTTAGTGCTGCACCTCGAGCCTTTAGATCATACTTATGTTGCTAAAACCTAATGGAAGGACGTCTGTTTTTACGTCGCATCGATATGTATAATCTCGTTTTAGAATAATTCATCTCTATTGCTTTGTGATACGTGACAGCAAAATTCAGTCGAATAATGTAGTAACATTAGCAATACTGCATCACAATCAAATCAGCCTGGTACTATTCACTTCACCGTATGTTTGATTGAGAAAGGAATATATTTCGGCTGTTCTCAGTTCAATCTAAATGTAGCTAGTGATGTTTGTTTTAAATCACAAACTGCATAATCATCTTTAATAGACATTGTCTTGATAAAAATCTCATATTTGTATGATGAGCAATGGAAGAAAATATGTCTCTTATGGCATTTACTAAAAATTATCAGAGGATTTAATTTCAGATCCATAGTTATGGCAATTTATAAATATGGTACTAGTAATTAGATATTTTCTGAACAAATACATATTTTCAAAACGTGTCCTTTCCCGATCCAATATCAAAATAGTTTTCCTGTGAAATATAATTATGGGAAGTCATGATTGTATTATCCTATGACATACACACGCTTATATTTCTCTCTGTAAATGTATCAAAAGAGAGGATATTGTCAGCGACAGCCTCATCCTTGCTGAAATTTCTAATTCCGGCATTTATCGATCTGCGTTTTATTTTGTGGCAAACAGGTACAGGGAAGGAGCCGGATTATTAACTTTCCTTATGGGAATTGACAGGCTTTGAAATATTCTTAATTCATCTCTGATTATATCTGATTCAATTTAAAGCAATTTTTTATTGTTCTTGAATTTTATCATAATTTTTGATGACGGAACTAGATCAGTAACTTTTTTTGTGAAGTTTGCTGTCTTGTGACGCTAATCTGGATGGCACTTACAGCTTATTGTGGGTTCCGAACTACGTCTTCGCTCACTTTTAACCCGGCTGGTCAATCACAGCGTGTTCATCATTAACTTTACTTATTACGTTGTTAATGAGAATTGATTTGCTTCGAACCATATTTAATTTATCTCTGGTTACACCTAGCGAATTGATAAAATTTAAAAGCTAATTTTAAGTAATGCTTAAACTAAAATACAGCTCTTTAATTTCATCACAATTTTTTGATGAAGAGAAAAAAATTAGAGTACCCTTGTTTATGAGCTTGTTCATGAGAATTGGGTAGCATTGAACCGCATTTAATTTATCTTTGGTTATATCTAGTGAATTATTTATATTTAAAGTAATTTCTTTAATAATCTTTAAAACAGTGAAACTCAAGGTTCCGTATTTAAAATATTGCTCATGCTTTTCATCGCATTGTTTTGACCATGGCGCTAGATAAGTACGTAACTTTATTCATGAGATTTTTCTGTCTTTGGATTATTTTTAATTTATCCCTGCTTAAAACCATTTCTTAAATTATGCTTAAAAGAGTGAAAATTAAACTGCTGTGTTTTCTTGTATTTTATCCCAATTTCTTGACAAAGGAACTAGATTAGTAACTTACCTAACTTATCTCTGGTGATTTTTAATGAACTGATTAAATTTAAAGTCATTTCATTAATATTGCTTCAAATGGGATAACTTAAATTAGTATAAGGAATGTGTTTTAAATAAGCACACTTTTTTTTATCGAATAATTTAGTTTAGTAATGTTGTTCTGCTTATTACTAATGATTTGAATACACATTTTAAGAAATTTCTCAAATAATGTTTCAAATACTGTAACTTAAATTTGTATAAAGAACAAGCACATGTTTTAAATAAATGTATCAAATTTTTGGTGAATTGCATAACATCGTCTACCATTCATTATTCTGTACTAACTCAAACGCCATTTCTTAACTATCCCTTCATATCTATCAGAAACATACGCCCTCGATGCCTCGAAACCCCTTAGAGTTATATTGATTGACCTTCCTGAATCGATTTTTCAATATCCCGATACTATTTTCTAAGGGCCTGATAAAAACAGTTTGTTTTAAGCGAGCCCCATAAATAAAAATGTAAGGTTTTTTGGGTTACTTGAGCGCCATAAAAATGAGCCGTTTCCTTCAATCCAACGATCAGGAAACATAATATTATCCAACCAATTTGCTGCAATGCCGGCAAAATGGGCTGGACAACATGAGGGCTATGTTGAAAATAAAAGAATTGTCGATATTCTAAACGCCGTGAAATAGTTTCCAGCATTGAAATAGGTATTGGGTGCATTTTTTAAGTCAGCAGTTTGGTGTGGTGGATTTCCGTAGGGATGATACATCACCCAATCTATATCAATAATAACTGCTTTGCAATCGAAAATTTAGTCTTAATTAATATTAGTGAATTAAATTGTTGAATTTAAAAAGAGCGAAAACATAATAACATAAAACACATGTTATGCATTTAGACTGATGAGTTCATAAGTAATATAAAAACTCATTCTTTCTGGACGCAGGTATCTTATTCTGTAAAAAGAAATGAGGAACTCAACGTTTTTCTTAAGTATTAATATCTAAATTTAACTCTAAAATGAGGATTAAAATATTTTCATTATCTCACATGTTTGAAAGCAACAATTCAATTTCAAGAAAAGCGGCTTCAGAACACCTGCTTGTTTTATAAGAATTTGTGTTTTCAAAAAAAAAAACCCTAAATAGAAACCGAAAATTATAAATGTACCGATATCAAGTATATATAAGTAACCTATTGTAGTCACTGTTACGCCAAGTCCTAGGTGAGCGATTTACAGTCGACGCGAACGCGAAGCGTTGGCGATGCCGTACGAAAAGTTAATATAGTCGCACGGCATCGCCACTGATTCGCGTTCGCGTTCGCTCCAAATCGCTCACGTAGGACCGGGCGTAAGAAATTTAATATTTCATTGAGTTTGTATCTCGGGTCAGTTCGCGGTTACTTCGGGGGGTGCCACATAGGAGTCATTTGGGTCTGTTGTTGTTCAATATATTTATAAATAATTTAGAAGTGTACATACTTAAAGTGCCCTTTTCTATTTTTTGGGATGATTGTAAGCTATTCAGAGTTTGAATAGTAATTGTTTTAATAATAATTCTTTATTCATGCTAATATTTGCACTTGCATGTCACACCAAAATTCGGCAATATAAAATTATTACATAAATTACATAAACTATAGTGAGCATACAAATAAAATACAATAACACAAAACAATGTTAAAATTTACAATTTAAAAACTCCTTGTGTTTGAAAACAGAAAATAAACGTCTTTACTTTGTTAAATGAGACAGCCAAATTGCTAAACTGAACTGTCCATTCACGTTAATATACCATAAAATATATAATAGCTAATTCAAGAACGTGCAAAGCATTTGATCCTTCGAAGAGAAAAGTGCATATTATAGTGCTGCGCCCTGTATATTATGATATTCAAATAGGTTTTTGTAAATCTCTAATTTCGTTACGAAATGGGACACTTTTTTGGTTTTGATTGTACAGAAAGTTTTATATGTGATAGGAGGTATTGCTTGGAGAAAACTAATGCTAAATTAGAGATAAGTTATACAGGGTATAAGTTATACAGGAATTTAAAACAGGATAATTAAGGTAAAAATATTGGAATAACAAAAAACTTTCTGCAGATAAAATAAAGTTCCTATAAAGGAAAAACTAAGTTAAATACATAAAATTTTTTCCATAAAGTGCTTCGTTGCGGAAAAAGTTGAGAACAAATATTGGAAGAAATTTCCAATAATTCCTCTTTCTCTCAATTTTGTTCTTAATTTTTTTTGCAACGATGCACTTTTGGATAAAATGGTATTTGACTTTAATTGTTATATTAAGAGAAACTTTACTTTTTCCCTAGAAAGTTTATTGATATTACAATATTTTGGATATTCTTAGCCTACAATTTTGAAGTTTTTCAGCACCCTGTAAACCTTACTTTCAATGTGTCAAAATTAATTTATTTCCAAGCGCTATTATTTAGATAACCAAACCAAATCTGGTCATGTGAACTCTAAATGATGTAATACGAATACAATTCACAACCGGCAGATAAAATATTTTAGCGTTGGGTGAGAACAGTCAACGATTTTAGTTTATTGGATTTATCACTGTGTATTATTAGGTATAATTTTGTTTTGAAAAGCTTTGTTCTATATTCGCAATATTTTACATATTATATCCAAATTTTTAACAGTTTGTTCAGTATTCGTCACCTGAACTTCTAACTTAGGTCATTCAATTTATAGAATTATACACCTTATATATAAATTTTTAACAATTTTAAAGGGATTTTAGCGGGATTCTTGTAAAATGTAAAATTTCATTCTGTTCTTTATTCGTAGTCACCTGAACTTCTAATTTAAGTCATTACAAGACTATTATACAATTACATAATTTATATAGAAATTTTTACCACTTTGATATTAACGATTTTTTCATAAGCTTGTAATACGTCAAATTTGCTAGCAAATTTCTCATTATATTCAGTTTTCGCAGTCACCTGAACTTCAAATTTATGTTGTTACAATTTTCTTAAAAACTACTCTTAGTCATTTACATAATTTTACTATGAATAATATCTTCCTCTCGAAAAATGAATATGTTCTTAGGTTTGTCCCCTTGTTCTTAATTTCCAGTCATATTGTATTTTTAGCGCCAATTTGCCATATTTTGATAAGTACCATGTATAAATTTAGTACTATATTAGAACTCACAGGTCCCATGAAGAAAATCGATTAGTATCTAATTTGGAAAAATTTCTCGTAAACATTACTACTTCATTCGGTAGCTTTCATGAATTATACACGAATATATTCAACAAGAATAATTGCATTCGAAGCACAATGAAGCAGAAGTGATGCTTTATTAGGCATCGGCAATGTATGCATGTACGTGCACCATTCGACCAATTCGTGACCGCTTTAACAATTCTTGTACTAATTAAGAAATAATTTTAAATTTACCGATATGGAGTAGAAATTAATATAGAACTCATAAAAATAACTGTTGTTATATAGTTTTATACGTTATAACGACTTGATAGGATAACAAACTTTCATAGAGTTAATACATAGAGGATAGGGCACCATTCTTTTCTAGCTTCTGAAAAAAAATGGCAGACTTCCCAATTACCTCAATTAGCTGGCTTATCAGTAGTATCTGTCCTTCCAAAAATCACACAGGCCAAATTCAGTAAATATTAGTAAATGATACAAATGTATACCAAAACTGCTGGTTCTTGGTTCATTAAATGTATAATTTGTAAGACTGCGTTGAAAGAGTTTGTGGTTATCCCATACGAAATTTATAATGCTGGTTATATCCTTTCGAATAATCCACTAAAAATGTGGAGGTTTTTGTGATCGGGCATTGTGCTAAAATGATCAAATGAGTGATGGAATGTCTTTCGGGTTTCCCCAAAAGTGACATTGCTTTCATACTCAGAACAACATTATATTGTTCAAATTAAGAATCAGTTAATACTAACTAGTTGATTTTTTGCAGTAAAAGGTGTTTGACGAACTAATAGCTTTTTGCTGAATCAGTCAAGAAGGCTATTATGGTAGATAGTGTAGATCCTATGGGCACGGCAAATATAACAACCAGCAATATTACTCGACCTGTCAGGGGAAAAAATCAAATTTGACCTTGCTAATGTCAGTTGGGTAGGAAAAGTCAGGGCTGGATTTGAAATATATAAGTATGATTTTCCTTTAACAGAGCCGTAATATAATATTTCCAATATCAATGGGTTATGAAATATATGTATACCTTGTTGTATGAGCAGGAAATCTAAATAAATTCTTCTTGGAAGAATATCGCTGGTTTGTACAAGTTCTTATTGCTTAAACACCATCGCTTTTTGCATTACACAATGTCATAATCAACGTTCGTCTCTCACAATGTCAAATATCTGACAAATACACGCCTATGGTTTCGATTTAACTCCAATAGCAATAAAATAAACCAGACGTAAAAACACGACGCCGCTGCCGGCAGTTTGACGGATTTCCTACCAAGGAATATCTTGCGCGAGGACTTGCGCAGATGCGAAAAAAGAAGATGTGATATTGCTGGTTGTTATATGTGCCGTGCTATGGGCTCTTTGGATGGTTTATTCACGATCAAAACTGAGACCGTATTTTATACCATAGAATATTGCAAGTTAATTGTCTGAGGAAATTTTGAAAAAAGCTTATTATTCAATCTATCACATAAATATTTCTACTGCAGTGTGCAGACAAAATCAATAAGAAGTCCGACTGAATTTGATTTCAAGAGTGACTGAGGATTTAGAACATCAAGCGTATTTGTAGTAGATATTTAAAGTACAAAAAATTCCCAAAACAACTTATATCTCCAAAACAATAAGTTAATTAAAAATTAAACCTCAATCATCCAAAGTAAATTTAATATCACTTGGCTTTGAATTTTTTAATAACCCACTTAAATTCGTCATTATTCCAGCTGTTATGTTTTTAAAATATTTATTTTAATAATTTTTACTAATGAAATTGCTTGTGTGCAAAATTACTTTATAATGTGTATTAGTGGACTTATGTACTTGCATTTGACAGGAATAAATTGAATTATTTAGTATTAAGTGTTTATAATCCTGGGAAAATTCCAAAAATGTCACAATATATTATAATTAAACATAATTGTTAATATAAGTATAAACGTGAGGCAATTTATTTCTCTGACTCAGAATACAGGAATGCAGACATGACACCATTCAACATTAAACAATAATTATTCTGCTATTAATAGTTTTATCTGGATGAGTTCAGCCCCAAAAGCTTAGCTAGTTTAACATTTAATTTTTAAATAGTCCTTGGAAAGTTTGATGAAACTTTATGATAAAAAAAATTTTAAACGTTATACGAAAGGTCGCGTCGAGAAATTCTTCTCCAGGGAAATGGAAAACAAGGTCTCACGATAAAAATAATCAGGTTAGAGTTTCATGAGAAAGTATATATTGGATGATTATCTAGAATTTCCTTTCACATCACTGTTATTGGATTATGATGTTACATGTGAAATCTGCATTCGTTTCTGGCACGTGCATTTTGAAAAGAATACGATGCACCATATACGATGCCAGATGCCATCCACAACGCTTGTAGATGCTGTATGATCTATACTCCACTGTTTTTTTATTCCTTTTTTTCTAGGGCATTTTCGGTGGTCCTCTTTTCTTTCATTATTCTGTTATACATCGTTAAACTAGATTAGCTCTTGTTTGTAATCGTGTCTCTCATCATATCGTTGATCTTCATGTATCATCTCTCCCTATGTATATTCTATTCCCTCTCTTTGTCCTTTTATGTAAGTCTCCATTTGTCAACATGGTGTCATACATGGTGACACACGTAGAAGTTCTACTCCCCCGCCCCCCTTTATTTTCATTAGTTTTTGACGTAACAATTTCTTTTGTTTGAAACTGCAGATGAGGTATCTTTTATAGCTAATAAAATACCTTGTAATGTAATTTGAAACTTCATACTCACCAAGTGCACGCATTCTTATGTGCACGTCAGGTATCTCTTCCATGCATTTCAACAGAAAGGAGGTCAAACTTATTGATCTCCATGAGTTAGGTGTTGATTCCCTTCGTTCTGTCTTTGAGCTGTACACACACCACTCCGAATTTAGTCCAGCTGCTAGGTAACTTAACTATCACAATTAAAATGTATTAGCGACAATATCTAATAAAACCACACAAAAAAGTTCCTTGTATACAGGTTTTTATATCAATTTTTTCGCCCCGTATCTCGAAAATAACGAACTTACGGACATATGCTTGTATGAACTTTTTTTAATTCAGCGCAGCACCCCTGTTACGTCACGCGTTATGGAATTTTCAGCTGCTAGTATGTGATTGATTTTATTCTTGGACTATTCATTAGTAGTCAATCATGCTCATTATTGTTGTAAAAATGGCTCAAAATAATATCGACAATATTCATTAATCATAATAACATTGAAGGGCTTTAAATGACTACTGGTTGGTTAAGTTAGCTGCTGTGCTGACATTTAACCTTATCAATTGATCGGTGACTACCTCAATTTCATATTTGAGTTGTTTTGTTCATAACTTCCAGAAGAACTGTTGTAGGTCTTTTAGCTTTTATTTAAATTAAACATTGTTTATTTTTTGACGTCCTCAGCAGCAAAAATACTGAAAGCTTTGGAGAGATCGATGAGGAGCGAGCATTATAGCCTTTTGTAATAAGGCAGATCTAACCAAAAAATTTAATAAATGTTTTACGATATTCTTTTCAAGCCGAACTGAATCACTTTCAGGAGAGTATGCATAAAGTCTGCAGATGAAGCGTTTTAAAACGTTATTCCTAGTGAAACTTTTCAGCAGTAGGTAACCACCGATGACAGCAAAATCTTTAAATAAATGTATGCAGGGCGGATTTTCGATTCAAATGAACTAAAATTCTCTATATTCACGAATATTGCCAAACGGAATACAGTAAGCTTATCAATTATTGTTTGATTAAGCTCTTGACGCTAATATGGGTTTTAAAAAATCACATATTTTTCGTAATTCTCTGGCATAGTTGCGACTTTGTTTTAATCGGAGCATATCCAGCCTAATCCATGAGAGTTTATAGAATAAAACAAAAATGAATCCATAAATGAATATAATATAATCCAATATAATCCAAATTGGTTTAATTTTTAGCTTTAATGGTAACTGACCTGAAGTAGAACAGATATGATAATGTCTTCTGCTTTTAGTGTTTTTTCCTGTAGCAAAAATGTTGGTTTCAAATATTTTTCATGTATCTATATCTGACCTAAAATTTGCTAAAGCCAAATATATCCCATCAAGAATGATATGTTTTGGCAATTAATTTTTAGTCTGGTGAATATACATTCTTAATAATTTTTATCTCATTTTATTAAAAATAATATGGTTTCATTAAATTTAGAAAAGTAATAATTGTATTATACTGGGAAGACTAACATCTCTCTATCAGAGAAAACAAAGTATGGAAGTAATTTCCATGGCTACAATCGAGCTGCCAAGCGAGTTAGGAAATAATTAATGGGGAACTTGAACAATTTTTTTTTATTTCTTTAACATATTTGCCTACCTATAGAGACAGCACACACCAAATATCAGCCCTCAAATCGCAATATTTAATTTGCAATAAGCAATTAAAGTTGTGACCGCAAGCTACTCATTTTAAGCGACACGTGACGTCACACCGCTCGTTCGATCGGAAAGCAGTCATTGACATAATTATCTTAAAATGTCAGTGAAGGCAGTATGGCACACATAATGGCATCGGCAGCCACAATTATTAAAATATTCACGTTTATTACTGCTTGTCGTTGAATTGCCAGGGTGTTTGTTACAATTCGTATTGATTTGTACTTTAATCTGTGCTTTAATATTAATAATAATAATGGAAGCTAAGACGTTCCCTGCTCTGCCGTCCGTCAGACGCGACGACAAACGAGCTAGTTGACGTCACAACCGGTCCCAGCCAAAGACGGCGCGTTACAAGAATAATTTGAATTATGCAGTTTTTAATTGCTTATATTTATTATACAAAAATAAAAAATTAGTTTTTTTGTAAACTGTGGTTCTTTCAATAGTATTAAATTATGTTTGTAAGTAATAATTTTCAAATTTAATTTTTATGCAAGTTCCCCATTACCCTTATTAATAACTGGATATCGCGTCAACTTCATCTTTAAGTAAAGTCGATTTGGGCTTCCGGTCCCAACTTAATTCAATTAGGTCTTATTAAAAAGCGTGGTGCCAACTGAATTAATATTAACCCAATAAAAATTTTCTCTCACTTGAGATCCTACCTTTTTTCGTTATAAGACGAATAAGCTATCGAACTCCTATCAAATCATATTAGTTACTATTTGAGTTGTGATATCTATGTTTCCTATCATATATTTTGCTAGAATATAACTTCAGCATTATAGTGCTTACTATCATAATTGAATTGTTTCCAATTTTACCAAAGAAGTGACTGCAAACGCATATGATTAGGGATCATGTAAAACTGTTCCTTCTTCTTAAAAGTCACTTACTTGTGACTAAGAGACAATTCCTTAGTTCTGGAATTTGGGCAGCATTGTTAACATAGAATAACATAGAACAATTAGAAAGACTGTCTGCCCCTGATCCCAATATTAAAATAATACCCATGATGATAAGGCAATTTCCCAAAGCCGAAGCAAGGAAAGCAGGTTATACAAGAAGGAAAAGAAAGTCCTTTATATTAACCGACATACTATGTTAAGGTAGGAATTGAACGCCAAAAGAACAAAAGGGCGAAGTCTAATAAAGAAAATCCTCAAAAGCAAAAAACAAAACTATCATAGTATCGGCAGAGTCTATAGATATTCTAAATTCTAGATTCTTAAACTGTGGTAGCGGCAGTGACAGCGATGCATAAATAGTTACTCATGACAATGATTCAGATGATATAGGTATAGATCAGAAGCGACACGAAAATTAAACAGAATCAAAGTTTTTAAATGCCTCTATCGAAACGGGTGATTGTATTTTTGTAAAGTGCAAAGGAGAAAAGATTTCCCAATATTTTGTTGCAAATGTGATTAAGAATCCAGATGGTGAACATCAAGAGTTTGGATTAAAATATTTGAAAAAATTCCAAAAAAAAACGATAACTTTCTGATAATTGAAGACTTTGAGATAATTGAGGTTTGCGAAGCAGACATAATTTTAAAATTACCACCGCCGCGCCAGGACTTGTTGTAGGGACAGCCCGAAGCCTTTGAGAACTATAATATGGGGTACATTTGTTAGCAACTTAAATATTTATTATATCATAGTTCATCATATTCTTATAGGTAGGTATTTTTTTAATATCACTGTTCTGTTGATCCTAAAAATATAGTATTTCAAATTCCTTTGACGATTTCTCGCTTCGCTACGGGGGCGCAACAATTAAAACTAATCAAAGCTCACTCAAAGCATGCCCAAAATGAAGGAAAATAGTATATTATTTTATATAGAGGAAAAGTGATACTTTTCATGGCGCGCTCGTGTTTAACAGCCGAACGGAGTGAGGCTGGTAATAGAGAGCAAGCCATGAAAAGTGACTTTTCCTCCAAATAAAATATGCTGTTTTTCCTTCAAATGTCGACAAATTAATGCAAAACCATCTCTTTTTAATAGTAATAATATCTAATTATTATTAAAGATGAGTGGGTTTGCAAGGCGGCTTAGACCGGTGTCGGTGAATTGGCACAGGTTGTTGCTATAGTAATGTAACATAAAGCTGTCAGTGGACACTGTCAACAATAATTATTTTTTTAAGATTGCGTCTCCGATTGCGTTTTAATTCCATATTGATAAGCAGTTATTGAGTAAGTTCGATTAAATAATAACCAATTTGTTCCTAAATTAGTGAAATTTAGAAATGCAGTCACAAATTGAGTGATAAATATAAATTGTAGTTTAATAAATCGTGAGTTGTTGACGCTTAATTTGTTGTCTGTTTGTATTGTATCTATGTTGCTATGACAACACTTTTAGAGTGGCGTACCGTAGCAATATAGAAAAAAAAAAACAAATATACCGTTACAAAGGAGCTATTTATTTAATTACAAAATAAACATGTACTTTAAATTTCGATTAGGGTCGTGATCTACAGCGTGGTCCATAGAATTTGATCGATATGGGAAGCTCTTTTATTGATGACTTTTAAGAAAATTTTATTTTTCAAAACATTGGTGCAAGATAAGGAATACATTTTACTGTTTAAAAATAATTACAAAATATCTATACAGGTAGAGCAAAAGATAAAAAGATGTTGCTATGCAAAATGAAAAATTAAATTAAGGAGCATACAAATACAAGCCATTATATAGTTTTGTTGTATCAGATTTTAACACAGGTTACTGAAAAATTTGAAATAAAAAATTTAAAACTGAATTTTATCAATTTTTGTCGAGTTTTAGCATTATTTTATTCAAAAACTGTACCTCGTAAAAAATAATTTATTAGGCTTTTTGCATGTACAGGGTCTTTGATTATATATACGTGGCTCTTGGAGCCTTTATTTTTGAAGATAGAAAAATAAAGTCTTACAACAAAACGGTAGGTTTCTTTCCATATTATCTCTTGAAATTTTCAGAAAAAAAAATATCGCATCAAAAAATGGAAAAATATGGACAACTTCAACTTTTTGAATGGAACACCCTGTATATTACTCGTTAAAATGAAAGATCTTCTCTTTTTATATCAAATATTTATATGTTGATGACATTTGGTTGAGCCATTTTTAAGATATTTTATCTTAAATTATAAATAAATTGCCAAAAAGCTTCATAGTGGTTTTAAGAAAGCCATAGAAACAATAACATTGTTACGTTTTATTTGCAATTTATTTAACAGTTGGGCGTCACTTTATAATGAAATTATAGCTCAGTCGCCAATTTGTAAGGATAAATTTAGTTGGACACTAATTTGTAGCGAAAGTAAATTTATTTAGTTTAATTAAGTATTGAGATTCGTTTTTTTTCTGAGGGGGGTGAGTTGTCTCTTTTATTAATTATATTTTGGGTGCTAGAGTTCCTAGAGACAATGCAAACTAAGTATAAACACTTAAAGATCCATAACTATAAAGATAAGAATATCAAAAATTTGACCTTATAATTCGTCTCACATATCTCAATCTTGCGATAAAATAAACGTCATTTTAAGACAATAATATATTAATTTTATAATTAATTTACAAACATGAGTGATGAAATTTGAAAGAATGAAATCTATATAATCAGATGTAAATATAACTTATGAAATAACTTACGAAATTGAATGAAATAAATATAATATTAAATATAACTTATGAAATTGTTTGAAATATAGTTTTTTTGAATAAAATGAGATTGAGGATTAAAAGATTAAAAAAACAATAATAATAACAGATAGTTGGTCTTTACAATCAATTTTCTTCTGACTGACCGATACTTAACTTCATTCAGTTATTCTGTAACCATGCGATTGTGTTGGGACCTCCACTGGAACCGCTTCTGCCTGCACCTAAGTTCAATCGAGTTAGGGTTATCCAGGACTTTCAGGTAATCCAGGTGACGATTCTCATCAATTTGCACGGTACAGCTGTCGTTGACGTCTCCAATCAGTCATAACATGAGAGAATAGATAAGTCTTAGACCAACGTATACTGCTAATTAACTAATGTTCAAGGAGATATCATGTGGACCTCAGTTAGACTATTACATAGGAGGTAGTAATCAACAATTTGACAATTTACTGGTTACAGCAGGTATAACCAGAACTTAAATTACAATTTTAAGTTGAGCAAAAATTATAAATAACTATTGTTAAGCTAAAATTAAAAATAATTACTGTTAAGCAAAAACTATAAATAATTACCGTTACTCAAGATATTCTTTTTCTTTACTTAAGATATGAAATTAAAAAGAAATTTTGACTGAAATTTTAAAATTCAAAAGAAAATTATGAAACTACGTTCTAAACAGGGGCTCTCGGCAAATCTAAGTA
This sequence comes from Pissodes strobi, assembly GCA_016904865.1. Lineage (NCBI taxonomy): Eukaryota > Metazoa > Arthropoda > Insecta > Coleoptera > Curculionidae > Pissodes > Pissodes strobi. Next base: position 378,362 of record MU182022.1, on the reverse strand, counting down.
AAGATAACTAGAATTTAATGATAAATAGAAAAATAGAGGTACAACCTCTCTATAAACGAGTATTAGAACTCAAAATAAGTAATATCTATTACTCTTCTATATGGCCCATGGCACATAAACGATAATTGTGCGTAATTACACCTCAATTAATTAAAGATAAAGACAAGGTAATCACTATCTCGCATTGAGATAGGAATTTAGATAAAAGATAAAGAAAAAAACCAGGTAAATTTACACATGTGAGCTTAATCTCTCATAAATGCAAATTAATGTTGATACATCAGTGTTGAGACGCGACAGGACAAGTGCTAATAATTATATGCATGATGTTACAAATAAACTGAAATTTTAATGAAATAAGCCTGAAAAGAAATAATATTAAAACTAACAATACTATGAGGGAAAATTCACAGAAATTCTACTAAAACTTCAATTTACTACCTTTACAGGAATATATAAAATCCACTCTGAGAATTTCCCAAATAATACTGTTCAATTTAAATAAAAATACGTAAAACAATGTGCGTGACCGCTAAACGATGAAATAATTACGTTCTCTATAAATTTGGACTAAACCATTATCAAATTACATGAATTTGACTAATGAGATACGCAATTATCCACCAACAAATCGGTATCTTAACCCAACGGTAACTACAAACAAATTAAGATTATTGAAGTTGTAAGTTAATCGAAAGTGTAATATAAAATGCTAAATTCTTGATTTAGCAGAATATGATTAAGTGAATCAGAAACAATTATTGATTATGTATTTAAAAAATGAAAAAGTAGTGAAATATATGCAAGATAAATAAAATATTTCAAGATTAAATATCAGCACTTACCCGGTCAAGCGTCGCCACCAAGATGATACGACCTTGCTTTCAAAATTCAAGGCGATCAACAAATTATGATTTTCGATGTTTTTATTGGATATTTTATACAATGTGACTATTACTATGGGAATTTAAATGCTATAGTAAATTAAATGCTTAAATTGCTGGTATTAAATAGCGTACCAACTACATGAGATAAGCCCGTTTCCGAATAGATGTCACTACTCAATATAGAAAACTACAGTGAAATGAATACGCAAATTGTAGGTATAAACCAGCGTACCTGTGCTTCTTAAATAATTATTTGCACGAAATATATCCATTCACGAATAGATGTCACTGGCGATTCATATACCAAACATCAAAAATCATTGGTAATTAAACTGAATTTAGTGGAGCGGAATAAGCTAATATTCGGTTACAATTTAATCTAAAATATCTCAAAAATGACGCACCCAAATATCATCAACATATATTATATTTGAAATCAGGAAAAAAAAAGATCTTTCGTTTTAGCACATAATATATAAAAAAGTTGAAGTTGCCTATATTTTTAAATTTTTTGATGGGATATTTTTTTCCTGTTTCAGTTCAAAAGGTAATATGGAAAAAACCTACAATTTTTGTGAAATACTTCTTTTTAGCTTGAAAAATAAAGGATTCAGTAGTTACGTAAATATAATCAAAGACCCTGTACGTTAATGCCTAATTTTTACGAATATTAATTTCACATATTTTTATATTTTTAAGAATAAAAAAAATTTAAGACCAATAATAATAAAAGTTTGCCAAACCGATCGAACAGACAACGCGGTATAAATCTTAACTTACCTGATTCTATCGACAATAGAGCCAAAAAATTCAACCGATTTTTGTATCATAGGTATAATGATGTACCATAGATTTGGATCTTAAATAAGTTTCAACGACCAAAAGACCAATATACAGGGTACTTCAAGCTTAGAGGCTTCTGGAGATGGAAAAAGGTGCGTCTTTGAAATTTTAGTAGTAGCATTGACTCATAATTATCCATTCAACGTTTGTACTCCCAGTAAACTGTGGTATGTCGTTTAAAATTATTTTTAGGGCCACGGTGTTGTACGATCAACACCTATATATATTATATATTTCTCCTTTATTTTAAATCATGCTGTTTCAGCAAATTATAACCCAGCTCTTAGATAACTAAACTCTTCAAAAGTTTAAATTGGAAAGTGCAAACCGTTCTTTTCCATATCCAGTAGCTGAGAAAAATGTTTTGTGATGGTTTGTACTAAGAATTGCAAAACGCCTTTGGTATTATATCCTTGAGGAGGAGAAATCTATGATAAAGTCCAATAAAAAGTGGCAAAAATAGCAAAGAACTGAGAGTATTTTTTCTAGGACACGATATATAATTAAATGTTAAATACAACTATTCGAAGGTTTACAACTCTAATCAGCAAAATCATCCTAACTTTTCACCTACGAAACGGGATGTTGTATATTATAAATCGGCTTGACAAACATAGTTCAAACATAATATTTTGGCACAACCTGTATACCGACAACTTTGGCGTAAAGGTAAAAAAATTACTTACATTTATAAGCTAAATCAAAATGACATACATTTCAGGAAAAGCCATTGATCCTTGAAAACCCATTAAAGGTGTGTGATGTACCTTATAAAAAATATTTTTGTGAAACCGAACTATCACATGGAAGTTTTTCAACCTTCACGAAGATTTCAAAGTAGATATCTTTTAAGAAACATATAAGCTACTATTTATCACAAAGACAAATATTGGAATGGTGTTTTTTATCAATGTCAATAATAAGCGAATCCAAAAAATATAGAATTGATACACTTTGGAAAAATAAATACCAATATATAAATAATATTTACCTTAAAACGTTTGCTGTAGTTTGTGAAATTTACTTTTAATTGTAGAAATAGGACTTTATCAGATACCAGAAAAGTCGTGTTTTCATTTAAAAATAAATAATTTTCATTTGTGTCCTAATGATTTAAAATTTCGTGCCAGACCGTTAAATTTAATTTCAATGACTTTTCTATAGATATTTTGTCACATTGAATTATTTGAGCTAAACAATATAAGAAAATTAAAATGTTCCGCTAAGAGCCACCAATCAACTTTTTGGGTTTCAAGCAACGCATTTTTTTTTCTAAGCTTGTTAGTAAAAAAATCTCATATTACGCAACACTGTCCGGCAAACACTGTATATTAAAATTTGAAATTAATTTTGCAATAGGAATAAAACAACCCACAAGGGGAGATGTCAGAGCACCCCTCGCTCCCCACACTACAAGTCACTGCCTTCATGAAGGGGATTGAATTTTTGATTTCCACACTTT
>MU182022.1:284161-371926 GCA_016904865.1 Pissodes strobi | reverse complement strand
ATATATAAAACAAGGAATCCTAACCATTATATTATTATGGATACAATACGTGTAACACTCGAGGAATTCAGTTTGGACTTTTAAGTCACTTTTTTGACGGATCAATATTCACGCCTTGTGGCTTAAAGTAAAATTCATGAATGTTCAATTTCTTGGATGCTTTAATAAAACTGCTTTACTGTCGCAGCTATAACCGGGAAATTCTTATTTTAGCAGTTTTAGTTGCGAATGCCTTTTCTACAGGTAGCAATAAATGTTGCGTACAAACTTTATTGCAGAATCCATACTGACAAATGAAAATGTATATACTGTTTATAATTTAAGTTCAACAAATTTAAAACGGAAAATGAAATGTACCAATCCAAACATAAAGCAACAAAAATATAAAATTCTCTCATGACAAATTAAATAAATAATGTTTTTTTTTCAGGTTTGTTCTGCCGATACTACCAAATAATTCTGTGGAATTGTTGGTGCAATGGAGTAAAATTGGGTTCGGAGCCATTTCTAAGCCATGCAATTAAACTTGCAACAACAGATCAGTACTCACGGTAGGAGCTGTAAGCGTATGAGTTCGTGAATAATCCATGCAATTAGAAGGAAAATTGCATGATTTTTCCTCGATATCCTGTCGTACTATTAAGAAGCACCTCATGTATTTCATCAATCCTTTAATTATTCTTTATTTTATACCTTACCCATCAAATAAGAACCTTCTAACTTCTAATTTTCCTGCCAGAAACTAATATTGTGCAGGTATTTTGAAGAGTTATTAAACGAATGAGAACTTCGCCTACATAGGGATAGGATACTTTTATACAAGTTTTTTTTTTATCTTGAACGCTGCCAATTTCCATTTTAGTAACAAAATTCACAAGGTAAAGTTGTAATCTTAGGCTTTCGGTATGATGTCATAATCTTCCATTTCTCTTTAACTGGCGAAAACCGTATGAATCGAAACATTTCTTAGTTTGCAAAAATTCCCGCGAAATTTTGACAAATCATGTAACATGTTGATTACAAACATACCTGTTTAAAAATGCCAAGTGAGTATTCGGAGTATTCCACACTGACGAAACTCAAACGAGCAGGAGTTACAGCCGATGAAAGTTTTTTACCGAACATGGCGAGGAAACTGAAAATCTTCAATATGCATTCTAAAAAAGAATATGCTACAATAGATAATTTAAGAAAAGAATTAAGCGACCAGTTATCGGGATATTGTCCATATTCTATTCCCGCGCTGACAAACTGGTGAAAAGGTATTGGTTTCAAATGGAAGAAGAGTAGTAACAGGAAATATTTAATGAAAATTCCAGATATACGGCTGAAAAGAATGAGATTTTTGAAGAAATATGTGAGACATCATGAGTTACCGGAACCGGATAAGTTTAGGCTAACTCCTTTCAGAAATATTTGGCAACGTGACACCTTCTCTACTAATGGAACAGTTGCAAGATATAATTTCCGATGGTATATGTATATAAAACTAATGGAAGTAATAATGAAATTTGGGCTTTAGTATTTATAAAGATTTAAAGTAATAAAAATAACAAACTACTATCCTGATAAACATGTTCGGCAATTCAGTCACATAATTTTAAGATTATCACCATATCACTGCCAGTACAACAAAGTTGAGATGGCATGGTCACATAGCCAATGAAAATTTGACCATTACGTGCTTAATACCAGATTTACGCATTAAACCGAGTACCTATGGTGATACTGATCTGATCGTCAAACATTTGCTCTGTAACTCAAATTAACAAAAAATACTAATAAACGCATAATATTCAATAATATTCATGTTTATCTTACCTCTTTAGGCTATATTATGTTGTTTTATATTACAAAGCATACCCTTAAGCTGCTGGATTCGATTCAGAAGAGGGCTGTGCGTCTCGTCGGCGATCCGGAGTTGACCCGGAATCTGGATAGTCTGGAACATCGCAGACATGTGGCCGAGATGTCTCTGTTTTACAGATACTTTCACGGCAGATGTTCCCAGGATTTGGCCCGCATAATCCCGCCCCTGGCAACTCCTGTCAGACAGTCCCGACAGACGGCAGGAGCGCACCAGTTCGTCGTACAACTAGAAACACCTAGAACATCGCTTTACCAGAACTCCTTTGTCTGGCGCACTGCATCACTGTGGATCTCACTTCCAGGACATCTGTTTCCCACTAATTACGACCTACAAATATTCAAGAACCGTGTCAATCAACATCTTCGCACACACACCGCTCGTCGAGCGCCATAGGATCTCCCTTTAGTGTGTGTGCCACTGCCATAAAAAAAAATACCATTGTTTTGTTGTCGCATGATCTAAGAAATACGTTTTTTTTCTTACTTTACTGACGTCATACCGAAAGCCTAAAACTTCAACTTTATAATATTTTGACAAGAGTAGAAAATTAATAAATATAAACATGTTATACATTTTTAAATAATTTACTTACCTGAAAAATAGAGGGCACATCGTAAATATCATTGTATTTAAGAAGCATAATAATAAAATTATATTACGTATTTATACTATACAAAGCAAGAAGAGGCATTATAAATTAACTCAACCAGAACGAAAATTAACGTAATACTAAAAGCCTAGCATCTTTTGGGAAAACCGACATAGTCGTTTGTGCCCTGTTAATTTGAGCCTTCCTTTCCTAATTTCACTTTGAATTAGGAGAAGGCGAGGTAATGTTGTCTCATTTAGGAAAAATACTACAATATCTTGAAATAGTATAGATATCATAAGAAGATTGTTAAAAAAAGACTAGGTTATTTTATAAAAAAAATATTTGAAATAGCTTTATTGCGTGTTATTTATGACGCACACTCGTAAAGTTGTGTATTTTGACACGGGGATCAAAATGTAGCCCTTTACGAATGGGCAATATTCATCGTTAGTCGGAATATTTAAATGAGACATAGATGTGACAAATTCCAATCCTAAAAATAATCGAATAAATAAACCTAATATTGAAAATCGCCTTTACCTAATTGACACTGATGCTGCCAAGTATAATATGTTTAACACTTTTACCTCTTAAGCCAGTCGACAGGTGTAATAAAAAGACCCTGTTCGCATTACGTGCGGAAGTATCAAAATATCGGGGAAAAGTGTGTATTTTGGTGCAAATGAAAGTCTAAAGAGTGCGGAGAAATTAATTTTCCGCCGACCGCCGCAACGCCGACATTTTGGAAAAATACGAAAAATGGCACCACAATGGTTTAATTTCAAAATATCTCGGCTATTTTGCATTTTATAGCAAAAATAGTTCCCAGGGAGAAGAAATATAATACATTTATCTACGATTTGTGTTGTGTAAATTTTTTCGTCCGACCAACGGCTTCGATGTATAGTCCTGTAAAGTTAGGGAATATTTATCCCCACCTTCAAAAAGTAGGTTTTTACGTTTATATTCAATTTATTACACATTTTATGTTATACCGTATCGTAGTTACAACACTTACTTCAATCAGTAGTGTCATCTTTTGTTTTTGTTTTGTCATCATCATTTTAATTATTTCCACACCACCCCTAAGGTAGATTAAAAGTCGTGTTTTTTAACGTGGTGTCCCCTGTGGGCCTACACCACGGTAGCAATAGGATCTACCTATTGTTGATTATTCATGACGTCGCATACCGGATGCTGATGGGATCATTCTCTTTGGTGACAATATTCATACTGGGTTAAGTGTCGCTCTCTTCTGACTCAACTTCTTCATTACTAATATCAGTGTCACACAGTAACGTTTCAGCTGGCAATCTTTTACTGTCCTCCTCGTCGGAATCTGGGAGACCCATTGGTGCATTCAATCGTGTAGATTGTCCGGTACAATGTAAACAAATAATTGAGTGTTTCAAGCCTGCTTTTCTGCTTCCGCGTGCTCCAACACAGCCGGTCTTACACTCGCAAGAAAGAAGTTGCAGTAAAACATTAGGAGCAGGGTCTAATAAGTTTTTATTGGAATAAAACCTTTTTTGCTCCTTTTCCATCCCCGGCGCAAAGGATTCTTCTCAATCCCATGCCTTCGCTGAACTTGTTGGTACGTTCTTAATGAATGTTGCCATGCAGTAGAAGATGTTGGTAGCAGTGAGGCAATATTAAATATATATTTTTTAAGCATCTACCGAAATAGCGGTATCGATAGTCATCGACGGAGATTTTTTCGTTTGCAATATTGGCGTAAAATACAAGGATGAAACGTTCTCCTGCATCACAATATCATCCTGTTCAGCGTTTTTGTGCATGAACTTCTGAATATATGTCTGTTTTTTCAAAATTGTAAGAACTTCAGCTTTCTTCTTCTAATATTTGTCTGCCCCGAAGACTGCGAGAAAATAAAGTCTTTGTAAAAAAGTTGCTTTTCCTGGCTTAAGAAAATAAATATTTTCGTGGGATGTACCTAAAGCTGCCAAAGGACCCAGAAGATCTACATCTTCGCCAATAATCACTGCACTTATGTACGACGAAGGAGATGACATCTCAATAGCAGTATTAATAATAAGTCGCCTGTTTAACCTCGTAATTCTCGTCAGCAAATTTATTTTTCAACATAGACAGAAACCGAGATTTATTTCTCTCATTATACAAAACTTTTCTTTTGTAATGCAAAGCTTCTGGAAGAGAAGCAATGGAACAATGGGGATAAGTTGATCATGTATTTTGATACTCAAACAGCATCAAGTGGAAGAAATTTGTCCTTGCGTGTTAATTTTATGACCTTAAATGACTTGCCATGTACCTTAGGTAATGCATTTGTACCAATTTCAAGTGCCATACGACAGTTTACATTTTCATTCCCGAAGAATTCGGTGCTGATAGACATCAGTTCAGAAAGCTCTGGAAAAGGAAGATATTTAGGAAAGCACTGCGCAAATTTATTCACGTCATCGTTATCACCAGCAACTCGCGAAGGCCTCTTGTCTACGTGTTACTCCGAAGACTCGAGAGAAACATCACATAACCCTTCAATACTATAGCAAATGTTTTTCAGAGCTATAAGTCCTAAGTCCTAGGATCCACGTTGATAAAACACTGTCACTGATTCCCCGGCAATGTGTTAGTCGTCCCGAGCATTTCACCGTTCTTGTTAGAGTTTGTTCGATGGTCATATCCAACTAGATTCAAACTGTTCATACTCAGCACGAATCATTTGGTCTTCTAAATGATACATCTGTTGCATATATAAATGAGCACTTGCATAACGAATGCATCCAGCGGCATGGAAGTAAGGTATCATGTCAGTTGCAAGATATAATTTCCGAATAAGTTTTAATAAATACACTTTTTGAAGGAGGGAAAATTTCATAGATGTGTATCATCAATGCTATTAGTCGCACAGAAATATTTATAAAACATATATCATAGATAAATACATTGTCTTCCTTTTTGATAATAGATATTTTTGCGGTTTAACGCAAAATAGCCGAGATATTTTCAAAGAAAACCATTTTGACGCAAGTTTTGGTTGTTTTTCAAGATGTCATGGCGCCGCCTGCGAAAAATAAATTTTTCCGCACTCTCCAGGATTTTATTTGGGACACTTTCCAACATATTTTAAAACTTCTGCACTTAATGCATACGCCCAACACCTATCGACTGGCCTATTTGTATCTAGTTATATAATGTTAGGAAATAAGGTAATATTTTCCTCTTTTTGTGACCATCATATTTCAATTTAAGGAAAAAATGGGCTTCTCTATAGAATATTCCTTCTGATATCGGCGACGAGACAGAGTTATGCTATGTCCTGATTTGGTATCGAAAGTTGATTTTTTTTATATTTAATTATTTGAGACAAAATATCTAAACCGTCACTCACTAGAGATAGACAGAACACTGTCATGTCATAAACATAAATCTGAAAATGTAAAGATGGTACTAAGCAAATCCGATTTTCATTAGTGCATAAATTCCTTCAAAATAAATTGGGTAATTACATGCAGAATTCGTTAAATTGGAACGCATAAATTACGGTATAAAACAAGTTTTTCCATGACTAGTATATTAGTTCAGGCTCAATATTACCGCGAAACACCTGCTTGCATTAATATTAAACTTATATATCGTAAAGTGGTAAAAATAAAATTCATATAAATAACCGTTTTCACGCAAACCGACCTTTACTCTAGTTAGCGCAATTTATAAATAGTCTCCAGGATATCTGAAAATAAGTTCAATAAAGTTGCTTTAGCAAATTTAGGGCTCCCTATGACAAATTAAATTATATTGCGCATCGACAAAAAAGACTCCCATCACCAACATATTTCTTTTATTGAAAAATCCGGAAATAGCATATTAATATTATTTTTGTCATACGCTCCCAAAAATAGCTATTTTACGGACTCATTTGAGTCCGTAAAATGCTTCTTTTTAGGCCTAGTCCCTAAAAGTCGTCATGGCAACTTTTACGGACTATTCCAAAATTCCTGAATATGTCTAAATGTCAAATTTCGAATGACATGACAAAATTGTCAAATATTTGCTACGATACAGTGTTACCAGGTCTACTATTTTTATAGTAGATCTACTATTTTTGACCTTTGGCTACTATTCTACTATCTTAAAGGTAAATTCTACTATTATTTAGACAAAAACAGAATACTTAATTAAATATCCTAAAACTACAAGAAAAGATTAAAAAATGAAACAGAAATCTTAAAATTTTAACATAACATCTTAATTATTTTTGTGCAGTGGGATTACGTTGCTATTTTTAAGCAGTTTTAAAAGATGGCACCACCACCACATGTTCTATATATACATATAAGGGATTCACCGGCTCGTTCTTTGAATGGTTTAAACGTCATTAGCATTTTACTCACGACTTGTCAGTCTTGTCACTTGTGTGTCTGTGTCGGCGTGTTTACTCAAAACCGACTGAATAACAGGTGTTATTAGTTTAGTGTTAGTGGTTAGTGGTATTAGTTCTGCTTTACTTCAGTTTTACCATGAATAGGTATGTTTTTTTAAAGCTAGACAGTGGATTTGTAATCTACTATTTTTTTAATCAATCTACTATTTTTTTTACATCAATCTACTACCTAACTGTAAAACTGATCTGGCAACACTGCTACGATATCAAATTCTAAGCTAACTTTGTCGTACATTATGATTTCAAAAATTATGGTAAATTTGCAAATTTAGGCGTTCTGAAGAATTGCAAAAAGCGTATAAATGAAAATTAAATTTTGGGAGCGTATGACAAAAAATAGTGTTTGTCACACGTACCTAAATGAAGTTTTTCAGGACTCATCTGCTATTCCGGACTCGGCTAACGCCTCGTCCGGAAACAGCACTGATTCATCCTGAAAAACTCCATTTTAGGTACTTGTAACAAAAATAACTATTATAATGTTCAGATGCTTTTTCGCTGGGTCGGCTATTTCTCTGGTCGGCTTATATCTGATGCAGAATGTAATAATTATTTTGTCCAGACCGAAGCGACAGAATATAGTTCCAAGGCAGCCTTTTCTCTTCGATCCACAGCGAGTATTATTTTCTTAAAGTAACTGCTAAAAAGTGAAAAGGTGTTAAAGTTGAATTATATTTTCTTTTTTATTTATGGAATTGCTCAACTGTATACGATAAGCAGGTACTTCTATACTAAAGTGTATCAAGTGATACATACATTGGTTTCACCAATTTAAAACAAAAATCTGTCATTTTTGAATACGAATGTCAATGTGATATTCGTGCTCTCTACAAATATCAGACAGTCGAAAAGCATATACTAAACAAGATTGCCGCCATCTGGGTCTACGAAAACACTATAGAAAAAGAGTCGAGCTACAATCCACAATCCTATTTTTTTAGACCAAGCTGCTATAGTTACAGTTTTGTAATCTGCATCAGCTCTGTAAGACAAAATGGACAAATACGAATAGATACATTTTCAGCATATAAGTGCTACGAGCCTGGACGTGTTTTATCACGAAACGGAGACATCAATTGGCCACATAGATCGCTCGAAATTTTCTTTAGAGATACATGGAATGTAGATAGATAATGCTAGAGTTTATACAAATCTTCCTTGGACCATTTGACACAAAAGTCATTTTTCAGATATATTATTCCATGTTTACTCGTAACGTTTGTACTTTCCATTGACATAACGATATTGCCTTTTTTCAAAAATGTGTTTTTTTATTAATTGAAAATGACATTTCTTGTTACGATTACAAGCAATATTATTTGTGTAATATCTTAACGTCTCATTACATCTCCCCCTTTCAATCTGTATTATCGTCTCTATGCTTCTCCCTTTCTTTCTTGATTTTTTTGGGAAAGCTTGACGAATAAATCTTTTTTTTTCTCACATAGTGTCACTGGGAAGTTTCATATTTTCTGTTTTCATCTGTTTAGGTGATTTCAGTCAGCAATTCTGTCCTATCTTTTAATTCGGTAATCTTGGAGATATGCCGCGATAAAGGAGTTAAGCCTCTAGAGTGATGGTGGTAGTAATACTTCATCTGAAGTATTTGATTTGTTTTCTTGTTTTTCAAATAAGCAGCATCTTTCCGTTTGTAAATCTTGTCGGGATCAGTGATGGTAAGGGATGCCCTACAATTTTATTTCCGGTGAATTTCCATCTGCTTTTGCTGTGTTCCGGATTTTAGGCAATCCTCTATTATATTAATCCTCGTTCATTCTTTTGCCTTCCATACATCTTAAAGTAAGATGTTTCAATACTTTTATACAGAATGACCGTTACTTTGTGGATAATGAGATGTTGAATGAGAATGGCTAATATTCTAGCTCTTGAGGAATTGTATCATTTCATATAAACTAAATTGAGGTCCATTCATAATCATCATCAGTAGTGCTACAGCCCTACAGGGCCGCGACTTTCTCCAGCCTCGTCGACCATCCTTTCCGGTCTCTGGCAAGGACCTTTCAGTCAGCTGCACCAATTTTTCTGGCATTCTCAGAAACGCCGTCTTTCCATCTCAGCCTTGGTCTCCCTCTGGCTCTACTGCCGATGCCGGTTGTATGGCCTCAATGTTTCTTCGCGTTGGCACTTTGTTGTCATAGCGTACTACATGTCCTGCCCATCTTACCCTGCCAATGTTGATTGTTGTTATTATGTCTCTGTTTCCTGACCCTCTGTATAAGTTATAAAACTCAAAATTATATATTCTTTTCCAGACGTTATCCTCTTGAACCAGCACCCTATATCTTTCTTAGGATTTTTCGTTCAAATGTTGATAGTAACGTCTCATCTGCTTTTGTTAGGGCCCAGGTTTCCGAGCCATAGATTAAAACTGGTACAATTAATGTCTTATAGATTCTGATCTTTGTGCTTCTCGAAAGGCTCGATTTACGTACCATATGAGCCTTTTTATTTCTTTGCTGACATCATTACTCGGGTTTATCAAGGCTCCGAGATATACGAACTCATCCACTGCTTCGATGTTATACTCTCCAATTGTGATATTTTGACCCGCGTCTCTCGCCCTGCGCTTTTTTGTGGCAGCCATAAACTTGGTCTTACTTGCATTTATTTGTAGTCCCATATTTCTTGCGGCATTCTCAAAATTTACAAAGATTTCTTTTGCTTTTCGAGGAGTACGAGGAGTTCTAGAGGTCAGGTCCATGTTGTCTGCGTATACCTGCGCCTGTGATGACTTATTGAATATAGTACCTCTAGTATCCAGTTCCGCATCTCGAGCTACTTTTTCTAGTGCTATGTTAAACAGGAGACACGCCAGCGCGTCACCCTGACTCACGCCTACAGTTGTTTCGAATGAATTTGAGGTTTCATTCTGTAGTTTTACGTGGCACAAAACTTTTGAAATTGTCATTTTTGTCAATTCAATTAAGGTTTTTGGAATGTGTAGCTCATTCATGGCTTGATATAACTTCGGTCTTAGAACGCTATCATAAGCTGCAATGAAAAGGGGGAACGTGTCGATATTGTATTCGTAGGAGTTCTCGAGCATCTGGCGCAGTACGAAAATCTGGTCTGTTGTCGATCGACCAATTCGGAATCGACATTGGTATTGTCCGATTCTAGGCTCTGCGTACGTCCTTATGCGAGATATCAGGATATGTGACAGTATTTTATAAGCAGTGTTTAGTAGTGTAATAGCTCGATAGTTACTGCTTTCCAACTGATCACCTTTTTGTGTAAAGGGCATATAATATAACCCCTACGTTCCACTCTTCTGGCATTTGTTTTTCACGCCAGACTATTCGGATGATTTGTAGCGTGGTTTCTTCCAACACACCAGCTTTGATGAGTTTTGCTGTGATAGTATCTTTTCCAGGAGCTTTATGGTTTTTCAGCTTCTTTATGACATCCGGGATTTCCTGCAAGTTAGGAGGTTCGACCAGGTCATCATTTAATTCTTCTAGCTCTTCTGCTTCTTGATTATCTGAGCCCAACCCAGGATTTTCTCGGCCGCTCGTTTTATGACATCGCTATCGTGTTGCCACATGGTGTTCACTGGCTGATCATCCCTGATGTTTATATTCTCTTCAATATAATTCTTGTATGCATTAAGTGTTTCTTCTTCTTTCAGGGCATCTGTGTTGTATCTTAGTTCTTTACTTTCTTTGGCCTTTTTCACGTTGGAAATTATGGCTCTTAGTTTCGCACCAATCAGGTAATGGTCCGTGTCAATGTTTGCTCCCCTGTACGTTCTAACATCCATGTAATTGGAGTGTTGTCTGTTGTCTATAAGTACATGATCGATTTGGTTTTCAGTTTCTGCGTTAGGGGGATACCCATACCCAACCTTATGCATTCTTTTATCTTCGAACGTTGTACTTCCCATCACCATATTATTTGAAGCCGCGAAATTAATAGCCCTGTTTCCATTGTCATTACTTTTATAATGGAGGCTGTGCCTACCAATATGATCTTGATATATTTCCTCTTTGCCAATCTTAGCATTCATGTCACCGATAATTATCTTAATGTCGTGGGCAGCAGTTTGATCATAGGCACTTTCTAACTGATCATAGTATAGGTCTTTATCTTCTTCTGATTTATCCTCAGTAGGTGCATGTACATTAATTATACTAATGTTGAAGAATTTTCCTTTCATTCTAAGCACGCATAATTTCTCATTAATAGCTTTAAAGCCTATTACTAGCTGCCTAATTCTTTTCATCACCACAAAGCCAGTGCCAAATTGATGTTGGATGTGGTGACAACTGTTGTATAGATCAAAGTTTTTCTTATGCATTACTCCGTTTCCAGTCCGACGCATTTCTTGTATTGCAACTACGTCAGCTCCATATTGGGCTCCATTATCAGATCAAAATTTTATAGATACGCCAGGATCTGAAAATATCCTTCCTTCTAAGACAATCAATAGTCGTAGCACTGTTTAGGTATTTGTTTCCAAACTGACAGATAATTGGCCAACCAGACAGACGATCGGCGTACATGAAAAGAAATCTGCTGAGACAGCATGAAATGGATACAGTGACGATTCTTCACAAATCATAGTCTCATTCTGTAGTGATGGCTGAAACTTCTGGCATAATTCATAAGCTTCGACGGTATTCTTTATATCTGAATTAATAGCTGGCTTAAATATAGTCTGTCTTACTCTCGCTTTTTCTCAATTCCTTGGCGTGAGTAATGAAAACGTTTCAAAATAATTTATCTTATAATCCTTGGGATAAGAATTTGACAGCTTCTTAAAATCAATGAATTTTTTATGCTTAATTCATCTCTTCTATTCCAAAATGGTTGCAATGATATATATCCAAATGATTTCTTCTGCAAGGAAAGCCAGTTTTTATTTGATGTTTTAGTTTTTGTTATTCTTGATCACTCCGTGCTGCTTCTTTAATTGAATCTATTAACAGATCTTCCAAATTATATATCTTAATACTGTTTTTTGTCATATCGGCTACTGATATTTCATGTATTATCAGAGAATTCACTTCAGATTGGGTTTCTTCTGCTAGTAGGTCTTCAGGGCATCTTGACAAAGCATCTGGTATAAGATTTTTTTACCCCCTTTTCCACACTTCGTTGTATTGATAACCTGCTAATTGTTCTTTAAGTCTCTGAATTCGTGTAAACTATGAATTTTTTAGCCCTTGCAATTAAACCTTATGTTCTGAAACTTTCCACACTATTCCAATCAATTAAATTTTCATGATCACATATAGTGATTCAGTGTGGCCCATAATGTATGAGTTTCCATTAAGAATCATGTCGCCGTAGCAAACTATATCTTAAACCATTTAGTCTAGATGTATCAGTTTAAATAGCCGTAGGTCTCGTAGTGCCAAAATCGGAGGTCTAGTGAGTGATGCTTCAAATTTTGAAATACATATTCATGAACATTCGTTCAAATGTATTGGTTTTTAATTTTCAACAGATTTCTCAATGGTGATCCAAAATGTACTTATTATTGTTCAAAATGTGCAAGTCTGTTCCCTAGTCCCTTGAGAGATCGTATTCCGTCAAAATCTCTGGTTTTAAAAATTATTTAATAGGATCTATCTCTTTTGGATTAGCTTTTATTTCATCTTTTCCGATGACATAACCCGTAAAAGAAACTGATGTTGCAAAAATAAATTTGCTTCCTTTCAGTGTAGTCGATTTTGTTCTGCAAATTTCCAAATTTTGAGTAATTTTCTGAACATGGTTTCAAATGTCTTATGAAACAAAATATCGTCAAATACCTCTTGTAACTTTTTCAACCTTGCATCGCTTCACCTCTTCCTCTGGAAAATTGAACTCCTGAACTCACAAGTCTCACCGGAGCTCTCAACAACATATATCTTCCCCATAATGTTAAAAATGTGGTGAGTGTATTGACTGCCGTCATATAGTGGTAATTGTCAATAACCGCTTGTGATGCCTATAATCGAGAAATAATTTGAATTTTGTTTTATATCTGAAACTGCTTCCCAAGGACAGTTAAATGGGTGTACTGGTCTCCTTGCATACCTACTGATTCTATTTTGTAAAATATATAAATGTATTGATGTTGCCACAAGTCTTTGGGACAATGATTAATAGACCGACAAAATCGGCAGTTTCATCTCCAGCTGGTTCTATAATGCCTCTTTTAATCATTGTGTCTAGCTCATCTTGAATTCCAAGCGAATGGCATTATTCTTGGACAAATTATAGCGAATGGAGCTGAATTCTTTTTCATATGAATGTGTACAGTAGGATCTTCCCTAGGTATCAAAAACATCTTTGTAATCTTCTATGGGTTAGTTTTTTATTCTTTGTATCTCCGTATATGACGGATTTTGTGGATTATCAATTTTTGCATTTGCACCTGAACTATTTTGATGAAATGGTCTTGGAAACTCTTTGTTATTTGTTTATTACTAGTGTTCTAAAATGTCTGCAAATATATATTTTTTATTGCATTTCTTTGTTTTGATGAACTATTGACAATTTATATATCCTATTGCTGAGAAAGCCGATGAGTCACCTGATTCCAATTCTACGTAATCATGTTTCAATTCATTTTTGGTTTAATCCAGGTTTTCCATAAAATGTTTTGCTACTGAGACTTCTGCATCTGTGTCAATCGCATGAGACTTCCGCATGGTTTCCAAACATTAACCTGACCTACCACATGTCGTTAGTCTGTGATCCGGTTTTATCTCTATTTTATTTATATAGACTTTTCCAATTTTGACACTTTCATAATTTTCTTCATTTGTTACTGATCTTATATTTCTTTTGGCAAATATTGTTAGATGTCTTCTGATATTACATTTTCACATATAATGTTTTAGCTGGACACACTTTTATATGCATTTACCATACATTCTGTTTCTTCTCCTGTTGCTACTTCATAGTTGTCACAAAGCTTTTTATTTCTTAAATTTTTGTCGATTCAGCAAATATCCGACATTTTTCTCTTAACTCATTGGTAAGTATATAATGATTTAAAAAGGTCATCGGCAAAATCTCCTTCATAACCATTCGGACATGGATCTGATAGTTGGAACAATTTTAACTTTCCTCTTTAGAAATGTGTAAAAGATTCTTATTTTTCTTGTTTCCTGTTCATGGCTTGGCTACGATGCGAAGATTCATCCATGTTCTTTGTTTTTGAAGTAATCTTCTAATTTGTCAGGAATTTCAACGGCTTTAAAAATTTTTATGTCGTTTATTTACAAAATAAGCCTTACTGTATCGCTGATTTCTTGATCAAAAATCTACTAAGTAATGGAGTCACTTGACCACATAAATCTAATCGTATATCATAAAACAACATATAATTTGCGAATTTCTGTCTCCAGGATCTAAATTGTCCCATATTTAAAGACTGTAAGTTTCCATATACCAACATAAAATTTAATTTTCTGATTTTTAAAACTAAGAAATTATTCTTTATAATATGTATCAGTAATTACAATTATCCAAGTAGGTTATTCTTTGTCAGTAAATCAGAGATTGTATCTTTGAGATCCTTAATCTGCTCAGCAAATTTGTTTTCTGTTTTAAGTATATTATAAACTCTTTCCCGTGTCATCTTTAAGTTTCCGTATTGTATCTTCCATAATAACTCACAATTAAAGATTTTTCTATTCAACACTTATCCTAGTTTCTTCTTGCTTCCGAGCATTATCGCTAATATGATTAGATATTTCTTTAATAACGACTAAACCATGTTGTGATTATAAGCAATATGATTTATGAAATTCTTTTAGTAACAATAACAACGTCAACTATACTCATATATCTCCAATCAAATAATATCTTAAGATCTTTTTACACTTCTTAACTGAAATTATTTTATAAATGTCGCGCGTAATTTTTACGAGTTACAACGAGTCAGCAAGTTTCATCTTATTGGCATTTACATTTTCTCGAGGCATCAGCTTTTAAGCCAATTTTCAATTCTAATACAAATTATCTTTTCAGATTTTGTATCATTTATTTTAAAAGATATACTAAAAGTCAAAAAATACTCAAAAGTCAAAACAATCATGATTTTTTTAATCTATGCTTTTTAACACGATTTTCATCAATCCTGCTATTGTCAAATCTAGAGGTATAATGTTCCTTTGTTGATGGCACTCGGTCGTAGTCAAGTATTAGTTCATATTCATGTCCAATAAGTTGAGGTTCATCCGTGATTATCTCTCTATCGCTGATCGATCGTACGCAAGTTAATAATAATTGACGATTTCTATATGCCACAAAATGTCCTACACTTTATTATTTTATTGTTATATATTCATACGGAAATTTCGATATTCTAAACAGTTTCGTTTGCCGTTATGAATAAATCATGTTTTGTTATCAAACTGACGGTAAAACGGTAAAAGCATTTTCTTGATAAGCGCGGAGCGAAAATGGATTTATGAAAAAAGCACAAGGCGACTATGATATATTACATTAGATTGAATTTTAATGCGAAAAGTATACCATTTGATCAGTGGTGGATTGGTAAAATTTTTCGAACCAGTACGCTTAGCTACCATTCAAACTATGTGAGGGAAGTTTAAAATATTACATCAGCTCTTTTTAGTACTGAGAACTTCGCAGCCATTATAATGGATATTTTTTTGTTAAGTTCAAATTTTATAATTAATTCTTGAAGAAGGCTTACCTAGGGATGCACTGGATTATACAGCTTAATTTTGACGCATTTCGGTTTTCCACAAACTTTTATTAGCTGGTCCTACTATAATTTTGTAACTGTAGCTACCAATGCAGACAGACCTTTTATAACTTTCGGCTCCGTTTAAAACTTCAACTGAATCGGATATTCGGCTAAATCGACCAGAGACAGTATGCTTACCGTAAATCTTCTATACATTCCTATAAAATAAGATTGTCAAATGAAATAAGCAGAGAACTACTAATGACAAGGGTTGATAACAATGACATCCGTGGTAATAATAACAATTTATATCCTTTTCATTGTTAAGTTCGGATTAGGCTATATGTTCGAGAATTGCGTGTTTAAACTTTCTACTTATGATGCAATAGAGGTCTGGCAAGTTTACTGACTGACAAATCCGGCCAATTTTCGAGACTTCGGTAACGGAGTCGTATGTTTCGGCCTTATTTCTGTACAGGTTAAAATTAATCCTGAATTGATTTTCTCACAAAATTGATTTTGTCCTTTGCACGTACACAGAAATTTGTAAATTTAAACTAATTCTTTCGGTATTACTTTTGTTCATATTTTGATGAACCTACAGCTATTTCGTTTGCTTTTGTCGTGTAATCAAGCTTCCTAGTAGTTTCAACTTTTTATTATCAATAAAACTCTGATAGAAAGCCAACCATTAATTCATTTATTAAGTCGGAAATAAATTTTGGCCAGGTAGTTCTCCCGATATGTTACCTCTGGACTTTTTCTTGCGTTATTATTTAAATTAAAAAGCTTACGAGACATAAACTGGCTCAATTGCTGAAGACGTCTCTATTCTAATAGCTTGAGATTTTATGAGGCCAAATAAGCCACATTGCGTCATTGAATGATGAACATTTAGGGTACCATTTTTAACTAGTCACAATCATAATGAAATCCTGGTCATGCATTTCTGAAGATAGAGCATTAGTTTATTGTTTAAACTTCTTTTTATTTTATCCGCTATACAAAAAATCGCAATTGCTTAGTAATATAAAAAATCTTGTATTTTTGAAGGAAAGTATGTGCGAGCGTGTCTGTTACCTGTTTTGAAATATTGATCAGACATTGAAAAGACATATCGAATTTGTCATTGAATAAAATGGAACCAGTGGCGCAGTGGTGGCTCATTTTAATCGATTGAAACTTCTTAAATAATAAAAAAGCTCATATCGGACATCTTCTTGTGCACGTCAATATCTATGAACTGACGGTGATAGTTTGGCAGTAAATTGTTAGGTGGCTCTACAAAATTTGTATTTGAAAATTGCATAAGTTCAGTGTTAGTTGGGGTAGAGCGAAGCTTGCGCAAGTCCTCACTTTGAATGCATTATCACTACGTGGTTCAGTAATCCCGTGCTTTTCTTGTACATTCAATCTGACAATAGAGAAATATTCAAAAAGTGCTGCGACATAACTCAGGTAATATTATTTTAAAGTTCATAAGAAAAATATGAAAGACTAAAATGGAGTTACGCATTTTTCAATTCAATAGTGTGAGTGGTAGCAGAAAATAATTGTATGTAGGATGAACATAATTATTATTATAAAGTATCCTTTATTGTGCTGTTCTGCATTCCTAATTATACAGGGTTAGTAAAAGGAACTAGAACCTTAAATATCTTCAAAATGGTTAAAGCTACGTTTACAAAATTCGGTACCTGGGGGTTTCCGGACGCGCGGAATTGAACCATGATATCGGCACTGTTGCCAGATTCCCTAGTTTGGTGCTACACGGAGTCATTTTGTTATCTTAAATGGAATGCCCCACTTATTTTTATTGCAATAAATTGGGCGTATCAAATTTTCAAAATTTTATCTCTTCTAATTGCTGAGTTGTGACAACAATGCATTTTTAGTAAAATGTACCAGAACGCTTAAATATCTTCAAAATCGCTGAAGCTGCATTTACAAAATTCGGTACCGGGGGGTTTCCGGGCATGCGGAATTGAACCATGATATTGACACTTTCGCCAGATTTCCCAGTTTTGCGGTACACGTAGTCATTTTGTTTGTTATCTTAAATGGAACGCCCCTTTTGTTTTCATTGCAACAAATTTGGTGCGCCAAATTTAATAGGATTCGAAATTGTCAAAATTTTATCTATTTTGTGCTGAGATATGACAACATCACAATTTTGACTACGTGTACCGCAAAATTGGGAAATCTGGCAACAGTGTGAATATCATGGTTCAATTTAGCATGCCAGGAAATCCCCAGGTACCGATTTTTGTAAATGCAGCATAAGCGATTTTGAAGATATTTAAGCGTTCACGTACTTTTTACTAAAAATGTGTTGTTGTCAGCTCTCAGCAATTAAAAGAGATGCAATTTTGAAAATTGTGGTGTTTTACTAAATTTGATACGCCCAATTTATTGAAATAAAAATAAATGAGGCGTTCCATTTAAGATAACAAAATGACTCCTTGTAGCCCTAAACTGGGAAATCTGGCAACAGTGCCGATATCATGGCTCAATTCTGCATGTCCGGAAATCCCCAGGTACCGGATTTTGTAAATGCAGCTTGTGCGATTTTGAAGATATTTAAGCGTTCCGGTACTTTTTACTAATAATGCTTTGTTGTCACATCTCAGCAATTAGAAAAGATGAATTTTTGAAAATTTGGGATTTTATTAAATTTGATACGCCCAATTTATTGCAATAAAAATAAGTGCGGCGTTCCATTTAAGATAACAAAATGACTCCGTGTAACACAAAACTGGGAAATCTCGCAACAGTGCCGATATCATGGCTCAATTTCGCATGCCCGGAAACCACCAGGTACTGAATTTCGTAAATGTAGCTTTAAGGATTTTGAAGATATTTAAGCGTTCCGGTTCTTTTTATTAACCCTGTATGGTTCTTTATTTTCCTAATAAAATGAAATAAAAGTTAGTAAAAAAGCGAACATTAATATAATAAAATACGCCACTATCAAAGTCAAACTGATTTTTAAATGTATCGCGAAAATGTCTATTTTATTTATAGTAAAATGCATTTGTGAATAAAATTCAAATTTTATCACCCATATACATAAAAAATGCTTTATTGACTCATAATTCATAGGTAAACGAAATATTGTTAGCTCGGGGATGGCAAAGAGATCAGAGATAATATTTCTGGACAGTAGATAGACGGGGGGAGGCGATTGGGAGTAAAAATAATAATATGATTGCTATGATGTTCCAAAAAATCTAATTTCCGGCCATCATGAAAAACTATTAGTAGTGAAAACCTGATATTTGGGGGATGGTCGACGGATGTGAAGGGGCATTTATTTATTCTAACATCATA
Organism: Pissodes strobi; assembly: GCA_016904865.1. Lineage (NCBI taxonomy): Eukaryota > Metazoa > Arthropoda > Insecta > Coleoptera > Curculionidae > Pissodes > Pissodes strobi. Next base: position 353,034 of record MU182022.1, on the reverse strand, counting down.
ATTATTATTCGTTAATAAAGCTTATGGACTTGTGCTGTGGTATAAATAGATATTTCCACATCATTCGTGAAAAGGGTAATTTAGGATAAATTAATTAAGCCGGATTTTTTTATTGATGTTTTATATTTGTCTCCTTTTGTGATTAAATTTAACACTATTCTATAGTTTATCGGTTATTCTGAATTAACGTTTATAAAATCCTTTTTTAATTTTTTCATCGCCATTTATTTTTAGAATTAATTTTAATTCAAGAGCTTTAAAAATATTGAATAGTGCCAATCAATGAAATATGATCTTAGTGGGTCAGTTACAGAACAGGATAGTAGCGAAAAGTCCCAAAAAGTTGAGGTAGCTCTTGCGATAAAAATATTGCAAGAGTGTCTTCAGGCTGAGGAGGTCTTTAAAGAAAATGCCGATCCTAACCTAATCAATGAAGATTTTGTCATTGAAATAATAAGCCTTGATGGAACTAATGACCTAGAGGCTGCGATTGCTGTCTAAGTAAGGATAACGTCAGATACTCTAGTTCGGAGAGAAGAGAATAATCACTCCAATGCAGGCCTAGAGTTACGCAAGCTGGAGTCACTGGAATTTCGAATACATTTGGTTGAAAATGAAAGCACACAGACGACTCAGAAATTAATGACAAGGAAAGCAGCTGGGATGAAGATTAGAATTTGAATTAGCAATGAATAAAAAACGAAAGTGAGTGAAGAAAAAACAAACTGAGTGACAGAAAAGAGTGCGAATATAACAGAAACCAAAAGAAGCGAAAACGAGCGAGCCATATATGTGTAGAGAAAATTTATCGTTTCAAAAACAAAAAACCTTCAAAAGTCGTTGTTTATGCAAAGAAAAAGTACAAATGAAGAATGTATATGTTAAGGAGAGGATAACAGCAGATTAAGAAAGCTTGAAATAGAAAGGTTGATCGTGAAAAAAAAATGTTTTAAGTTATTTTCATTAACATAACGAAATTAAAATTACAATTAAAAATTAACATTACTAATGGATTTCTGTTTGTCATTATAAACCTTACAGCTGTGGTTGAAGGGCTTTATTGCAGTTTCATTGTTATAAGTTATTGGGCTGTTTTTTCATTATCTTTTTGAAGTTTTTAGTCGGTTTCTAATATTTATGAATATACTTTACGTTTACGTTAGTCTAGGTGTTGAGTTTTGATATTTTTGTTTGTAGCCTGCTTTTCAAGTTTCGTAATAAACTTTTAATAATAACAATAATGGAACTTGTTAATGAGAGCAGAGACATTACAAACAACAAAATAAATGGTCAACATAAAAAGCAATAATATACGTCAGCGCCGCTTCTAAATTAATGGCGGAGACGGAAATTGTTCTGGCGATTATGCCCTAAAGGGTACAAGATTAGCTGGATCCGTAAGGTAAGACACAAAATTAAACCATTTCTTACATCTTACGGCCTACGACTACGTTTTACGGCTAATATGTTAACGTACAATGAATAAGCCCATTACTGATTACATGATTAAATTTCTTCGTCTTAACGTTACGACATACGAGTTACGGTACGGCAACTCTGAATCGGTGTTGCTAACTTTCAGTTTGCTTCTTCTTCTCCTATGCCCTCTGTCTGGTTAAAAATTACCCATTTTGTGATAAAATTCCCTTTTTATTTAGGAAGCAAAGGTGTGTGTGCTACGAGTCTAGTATAACTGGTATGAGCAAGCTATCAAAATTCCCGGCTGAAGGCATTTTTAGCCTATGTGGTACAAAATTTCAGAAAAAAAAACAGGAAAACAGAGCAGTGTTGCTGCTCTGAATCCAGCTTTAAATTCTTAATATATCGTGGACATCTCTTATGCAAAAAGCAAAAAGATTACTAAAATATTCCTATAGCTCGCTTTATAGTGATAACACTGTGTATATACAGCTAACTATACATTTTTTAATAAAAAAAAATCTTGTTTCTTAAATATATAACTTGTAATCAGATATTGGCATTAGATAATTGTTTCTTAGAATTTACCTTATTTTCACATCCTCACAACTTTTCGGCACAGTTTAGACATCTTGTATACGATTAATTATTAACATAGTTTACTAGATAACGGTTAGACATAGTCTAACCAATTGAGATCAATGTTTTAATGTAAAACAAAATGTTGTTTATTGAATACATAACTTTTAAGTAGATATGGGCGTTAGATTAGATATTATTGCAGTTATCCTTTTTTCATGTTAATATACCATTTTGTTGGCTTGATTTGCGCTCTTCTACATATTTTAGGCACAGTTAGGCATCTCATACGATTCATTATTAACATTGTTTACTAGATAACAGTCAGAGATGTTTATAGAAAACTAAAATAAACATTACGAAATTTCAACGTAATGTATTAATCAATATATTGGTATTGTTTTACTTTATGAAATGATAGTTTGATTAAACTAGCACCTAACATTTGCGTTTGTTATGTTAGGTAATAGTTATTTTTGTTACAAGTACCTAAAATGGAGTTTTTCAGGACGAATCATTGCTGTTTCCGTACGAGGCATTAGCCGAGTCCGGAATAGCAGATGAGTCCTGAAAAACTTCATTTAGGTACGTGTGACAAACACTATTTTTTGTCATACGCTCCCAAAATTTAATATTTATTTATACGCTTTTAGCAATTCTTCAGAACGCCTAAATTTGCAAATTTACCATAATTTTTGAAATCATAATGTACGACAAAGTTAGCTTAGAATTTGATATCGTAGCAACTATTTGACAATTTTGTCATGTCATTCGAAATTTTTGACATTTAGACATTCAGGAATTTTGGAATAGTCCGTAAAGGTTGCCATGACGACTTTTAGGGACTAGGCCTAAAAAGAAGCATTTTACGGACTCAAATGAGTCCGTAGAATAGCTATTTTTGGGATCGTATGACAAAAACATATTTATGTTCAGTTTTATTTTCAGGTATGAAAATTGAGATATTGTTTGTTAACTCAGTGCATATAGATGATTGTTTTTAATAATAATAAATAAACGCTGGAGAATATATTTACTACAACTGTTTTTCTAGTTCAACTGTCTCTATTAATTAATTACATACAATACAAAAAATTGGTATAATTTTGCAGTACCTAGGTCTAGGTACACAACTGAATTTTAGCATAATCATTTTGAAATTATCGCGATAATTACGTAGTGAGTAATACCGTTGACCGATAATATCTCAGCCAACGGTAATGCTCACTAGAACTGGCAAAATGCATCTTTATCCCTGTGGTTATTTTCACTACAACTATTGCTTAAAAAATTACTCTATACCATATGTGTAGAACGTTTTAATACAATTATAGCAATTTGACCTATAAATAAATTAAAGAACAGTAGCGTAGAAAAAATTTATGCAAATTGACGCTAGCCGTTATTTGACTCCAAATTGTAGGAAGTTTTTTGCAATTGTAGTAAAATTTACAAAACGAATTCGCGACGTTCACTGAGAAAATTTGCAACAAAGCACACTCCCCTATCATTCTAAAATGTATGACCTACTGTCACTAGACGCTAACCCAAGCGACATTCGTTTAGACACCAGCGGCAAAAATGGAAAAATGGTGAATCTGTAGCCCAATAGCTCAATAATATATCTAAATAAATCATTAAACTCGCCCTATAGGTCTTACTTAATCTTTAGCAAGACGAATTTATAGCATGTCGTAAACACCATGCAAGATTGTCATCTATGTACCGTTAAGAAAATAACTATACCTACTACAATTAACGAATACATCGAAACTAATAGTAAAAACATAGGTCTCCTCAGAAATAAATGATTTTTTTGAAATAATTTTTTTATTAATTATTTTTTTAATCATTTAATTCATATTAAACGTCAAATTAGGACACAGTAAAAAACATTACAAATTATTTTAGTATAGCATATTTAGTAAAGCAAAGAAGTTATCATATATTTTATTTAAAAAAATAAAACAAATTTTATCCTTGCTTTTGTATTCGTAAAGATAAATTAACAAAAATAAGTATTCGAAAAAAGTTTGAAACACATCTATCAGAAACAAAACTATGAAACACAATGACATACAAAAAATGTATTCAGGTGTCTTTGATTTACGAGTTAATTTAAGTTTTTGTGTTCCATTTATCCAAATCATGTTTTTCTTCTTTCAAAAATTGGCGCCATTCATTCAAAGTAAGCTCTTTCGGCATTTCAGTAGGTATTTAGGAAACTTTTTGTATATATATCGGATAACTTTAGAAGCGCTATTAATATTACTCTTATTGAGTTACGTATCTTGGTGGTTCAGACCTTTGTACAGGTTGATCCAGATAACTCTTTAAATGCAAGTACCTCTGTTATTTTTAAAATTAGAAGCATATGTAAAAATTGTTTGATTTCAACTACTTGCAAAAAAGCAAGGCACATGCCAACTACAAAATGACCTATAATATATAGTTCTTAAATTCTGTTTACTAAATTTTAAATACTTTTTATTTATTTTCTTTTAGGTATATACTTCTAGCCTAAATTAAAGGCTCTGCATTAATCTCGTCACATTTCTCGTAAAATCTTTTCTGACGTTCCAGTGCATTTATCTCGTTTCATTTAAATTTCCTAGTTCTTCGACAAACAGAATTTGTTCAATATTGTTACTTCTTTCTCAATAGACTGTATTATTTAACTCCAACGGAAGTATCAATGAGCGTTACATCTGGGGAGTTTGCGGGCCAATTGATTATTCCATACCTACCCATCCACGCTTGATGATAATTATCATGAAGAAAACCTCTAACTCTGCCAGACTACTATGAGAATGTGATTTATCTTGCTGCCAAATTATATTTTGAGTAATTTGAAGCGGTAGTTCATCCATATAGTGGTTAATTTAATTTTTCAAAAGTTCCAAATTTCCTAACCGATTGAAGGTATCACGGATATAAACCGAACCTAAGACCTTATGTCCCAAAATGCTGCACCAAACTTGTATTGTGGAACGCTCTTGAAAAGCAATTGGCTCACCAGCTTGTCGATTTTCATCGGACTATGTAATAATATGACAGTTTTTCCTATTATAAATGCAGGCAGTGGTAACTATCGCCTCATCGGTCTACAAAAGTTTATCGAAATAATTTGGATATTAATTAAAACTTGATTTATAATTTGAAAAAAATCCTGTCTTCCTCTTTTTGGTCGTAGTTTAATTTTTGTACTGGCCTAATTTTAAAGTCGTGGTATCCGGATTTAAAGTTCCAATTTTTTTTTCATTATTACCTCTCTTGATTCGTGGTACATACCTAACATGTCTGACAAAGTCTCTGATAGATTTTCTTCAAAATGAAGCAATTAATAAAACACCTTTCTTCGTTTCATTATTTTGTGGTTTTCTTATTTGCTAGAAATGCTTTTTCTTGCAATAACTGCCTCGTATTAATTACCATTGGTACGACCATTCTAAACATTTTCCTTATATTGTTCTTTTGTCTTTGTAATGTTTTTGCCATTCGTGAAACAAAATTTGAAAGCATTTTTAACCTTTTAACAATCGAACGGCTCATTATGTAGACAGAATTTAAATAGTAGCAAAAAATAAAGATGAATCAGTAAAACAGATTTCACCCATCAATGGAATTTGAAAAATGAACCTTTATCTCCAGAAAGTAGCAGGTATCTAGATGGGTAAGCAATTATATCGAAAAAATCATGGCAATTGGTAAGTCTAAAACCGACAATATTTGGAAAACCGTTAAGTTTTGATACATGATATATTTATTATACAGAAACTTGTAAAATTTAATAGAAAATGGGGTATATTATGTTTAAAAAAAAAAGTCGGCATACATTGAAATAAAAGCATGTGTAAAAGTCGATAAAATCAAACAACTGTTCGAAATATATTTTTAATTTCAAAAATAATGGAGATATTTCTATTTAAAAAGTTATCTGAGTCATCATGTACATATGAATTGTAAGCAAATATAGCTTGGTTTTTGCGCATAGTTATCTTATCATTCTTAACTGGCAAGCACGTCTTTTTATAGTATTTTAATCACCATTGTTTAAAATCAAGGATTGAACTTCGTTTATTGTATACTGATTTATTGTGGTCTATTTTGGTATGGTATGGTATGGTAGAGGGGTCGCTCAGAAAGATTTGCTCTTCAACACGTCGACCACAATAATTATTGATCTCCTGTGGATACCCTTCTACGTTACACGAAGATTCCTATCTCTTTCGAGAACCTCAGAATATTTCGAGGGTTGAGCTTTTGTAGATCTCCAGGTGCCACAAGGCCTTTTTGAGATTCCTCAACCTTTGGCGAGTCAGTGCCTGATATTCGCAGAGTAGGCGCTCTGATGTTTCACCCATAGTTTGTCAGAATCTGCATTGTTCGTCAGTGGTTTTCCCCAATTTCTTGAGGTGGTACCTCCGGGGGTAGGTTAGTCTAGTGAGAAGGTGTACGACCAGTTTTATCTAATTTTTTTGCAGCTTGAGAAGCTTTCTTGTGTAGTTAGGCGAGTGAGAGATGAGTCTTTTGGCCTGTCTCGGCCCAGGTGCATTGGCTCAATGTGTCCCCAATTTCTGAGTTCATTCATTACGTGCCCTCTAGTGATGTCACAGAATGGTTCGGGCTCGCAAAAGGCAGTCTGTGCAGTATTTCGTGCGAGCTGGTCAGCGGCTTCGTTGCCTTCCACACTCTCGTACCCTTGTACCCACATTAGGGTGAGTCTGCTTCTGTTTGTCAGTTGATCTATAGCCATCCGACAATCCCACACTAACCAGGAGTTGATTCTGCTGGATGCTAGCGCTTTTAAGACTGCTTGACAGCTTGACTATCTGATAGGATACAGATCTTTGCACTTCTTAGGCCTTTTTTGGCACATTCAGAGATGGCTATATTGATAGCATTTACTTCTGTTCGAAAGATGATGGGAGTGTTTCCTATAAAGGTGCAGAGATTCGACACCTAGATGTCTGATCTATTTTACAATGATTTCCCTATATTTATGAACACTAACAAATTATGCAATGCAAATTTTAAACCGCAGATGCCTTAAAAGTATATAATGGCAAAAATTACCTATTAGGCTCGTTTAGAATTAAAAATTCAATTGGTCAATGCTTCTTTGTTGTCGAATACATTTCATAATCCAACTAATCTTGGTTTTATTTAAAACTTGTGCGAGAGTAGATTAGATTATATGGCGTTTTCATAAATTTTGGTTCTATAGAAAATAATGGTTCGACTGATCATCCTAAAATAGTATGTTTAGTTATTTACGTTAACTAGTATCGTTCTAACGACAAATTTATGTACTCGATTTAGTATGAACTTTATAGAGAAGCACAATAAACGGGTGGATGACAACTCTCGCCGTTTTCGACGCTTGTAAATAAACGGTTGCGAAGGACACAAATTACAGGGTATCAACAATACGTTTTTAATTTGACGTCAATATTCGTTATCTTATCATAGCGTTAAATCTGGGGGTCTATGTGTTAAAAAAATACTGTTCGTTGAAAATAAAAAAAACGAAAAAACACAATTTTAGCATCATTTTTAAATTGCTGTAGTTTGAAAACCAATCGGAGGATTTTAATGAGATTTTCAGATCCTAAAAGGCATTTTCATTGAAATTTGACGTCGAAGTACCATTTTGCGATAACAAGGATATTTGGATATTATACGGGGCTGAGAAGAAAGTAGTCCTAAAATTGAAAATTTTTAATCTGATGCATTTGTGTCAGTACTTGTTTCTTGTAGAACTAATAGGCGCGATTTGAACTTCACATCCATATCTCGAGGCATTTTTGTCAGATTTTTTTAGAGCCTTCTGACAAAAATATATATTTTTTCCAAAAATTAAAAAGCAATTTCAGCATTATTATAAAATTGCTGAAGTTTGTAAACGAATTGACGAATGAATTGTTACCCCCCTTGGCATGTTGCTTACTAAATTCGCAATAAAAACTTTTGTAAAAATATTTGCTTATGAATGTAAATGTTGTTATTAATGAAACTATAGCAGAACTTCGTAATTTTTTATCGTAAAACAGTTGCTTTGAGGAAAAGTAGATATTTCATATCAGGCTTAAATAACAAAACTGACAAAACGTCTCCGAAACCTTGACTTTGACGTCAAATCGCGTCTATTATGTAATACAATAAATAATTATTGACTCAAAGCCAACAGCTTCCACTTTTTCAATTTTTGGACTTTCTTCTCAGCCCTGTATAATATCCAAATATACATGGGGGCGCAAAGCAGCACTTCGACGTAAAATTTCAATGCAACGACTTTTCGGGATTTGAAAAGCTCATCAATTCCGCTAATTCATATTTAAACCACAAAAATTTAAAAATTAAGGTAAAATTGTGCTTTTTTGTTTTTTTTTTTGACGAGCAGTTTATCATACTTCTGTGATGGTATTCTATATATCGACCCATAAATTTTATCTTACCAACTATTGACAGAGTAGCAGATCTGCATCTAAAATAATGTTGTTTTTGGCCTGGATGTAGGTCATGAGGAAGTGCCGTTTTATGTTAAGTCGTATTTTTATAACTCGATGTTCAAGATGAACAAAAAATTGCAACTTCAAAATCTGAAACGCTTAAACAAATAAATAAGGAAGTATTTTTAAATTTTATATTTTCATATTGCTGCTGTTATTCCTGCGGTGAAATTAAAATTACTATACACCGAATGGAACTCTCCGGGAAATTGCCTAAATTACACAAGCGGCGAGACAGCGGAAACTAGTCTATTTTCTACAAACAGAAATTAACAGTATTTGTGTCATCAGCACGACTAGCGAGTGTAAAATGACCATAAAATTTGCTGCAGGCACTTAGATTTGCCAATCCCAAGCGGTGTAACTCTGTGACGCCGTTTTGCCAATTTAACTGCCTAATTATTTTAGATCTTTGGAATGACATGAGTCAAATAACTCTTGGGTAATTAAACATCATATTAAATTTGTCCTGGAAATAAATTTGCTTATTAATATGAGTATTTGGCTTTTTACGTCTCTGATGTAGGGGAATGTAGGCGAATAGCATCATTCGAGGCAAGTAAACTTGTAATCATTGTAAAAATCAATAGTAATGTTTTATAACGGTTTGATTAAATGAAGTGACAAAGTGATTTTAAAGGTTTAAAATCTAAGCATCTTCTTGATCAATATTTTCGCTTTCTGAAAAAGATAATTCTTTGTCGGATTCACCATTGATTGGTTCGATATTTACCAAGTCCAATTTATTTTCTACCTTCCATGATGCCTCAGAAATAATTTTCTCTGTGTGGTTTATGTAATTTTGCCTATGTTTTTGCGGTAAATTTTCTACTACGTTTTTCTATTCATTTAAAACTTCAGCAGGTGACCATGCGGTTTAACAATATTTTCGTCATAATATCTCTTAGTGTCTGACCAGACCATTTCGATGGCATTAAAATTACAATAACAGCGTGGTAGCCTGAGCACAGAATACCCCGCAGCGAATGTATCTAAATGATAAAAAAAATTCCGGCACTGTTTGCTTTTCCACCAAACTCCAAACAGCATCTTTTAAAAGATGATTTGCAAAAGAGGTATTCTTCTTTCCAAGCCGTTTTTTGCTCCAGATTTTTCTCCGAATTTCTTCTTCTAGACGACTATGATAAGTTGCGTTATGCAGTATAATTAAGGATGGCTTTTCTAAGTGTTCAATAAGTCTATCTATAAACCACTCTAAAAATTTACGCTATTCATATTATCGTGATAATTTCCGCTAATTTATTTCTCACCATTTTAGACAATATGATTTTTTTTACTACTAACATGATAAATCCGAGGATAAATCACCATTATTTACTCCATTCCTCAAATGAGAAGTAACATTTCTCACCCTAGGTAAATAATAATATTAAAAAAAACCTAGGTCAATAATGAAACGGAAAATGTCAAAATTGTTAGTTTGACAACTAGTTGTCATTTCGGATTATTTGAAAAATGAGTAGGAAATGATTAATTTCAAAATCTAATCAATTCAAATAATGATAAGGATTGTATCAGTGCTATTAGTAAAAAAATTATATACAGTATGACTCACTTTTCATGACTCCCCATTATATTCTTATTAATAATGCGATTTTGTCAAAATTTAGATGGAAAGAAGGTACTTTGTATGTATGGAGCTGTCAGGAGATTATTAGCGTTTTTTGGCGAGTAACCACGGTTAACTACAAGTAATACTGAAGTAAGTGCCAAGCGGGCACCCCACCACAAATTGTACTGTGTGCTTCTGTCTTCACCAAAATACCGTAGTTAGATCTTGCATTGCTAGAAAAGAATATAGATTTTTTTGTATATTTATTTGAAAATGATTAGTTTGATCAGTGCAAAACGTTTACTCATATTTTTAATGACAGAATGGTAGCCTCTGGAGATAAGCAAACTAATGGTATTTTTTCGATGAATATGTTCAGGATACTTTATGCTGCCCATTTGGGGCACATTTGCGTAGGAATTCCGATGCGTATGAGGCTTCTATAGAAGAATTTCATGAACGTATAATTTACAAACTTGTTCAGAATGGAAAAACAAACATTTCACATGTTTAACGTTTCAAAATTAATCCGCCATGACTCCATCAAACCTCAAGTACCACACCTCGTCACCTATGTAAGTTGTAGTAAGCCGTAGTTGAAACATGATGATGTAATAGTGACGTCACGAAACTTCCCCTCACTTACCACAATTAAATTAATCCTCGTGAAAACAAAGTAGTATCCTGTAGTATGCCGTGGTTAATTGTAGTTAGCTCGCGAAAAAACGCTTCTTGTTACGATATCTGTCAGTTAGACAACTGAACTTCCAGGCTACTTGATATTTCGAACTATTTGAAAAATAAGTAGAAAATAACTAATATAAAAATCAAATCGAATCAAATATGGTAATATATCAGTGTTAGTAGTAAAAAAAAGTCTATATATACCTCGGTTGAGAAGGCCATTATTAACCTCGCACATTATATACTTCGAGCTCCGCGCCTAAAGGATATAAAAGTGCTCGGTAAATAATGGCTTACTTTCTCAACCTAGGTAGATTTATAGTTTATAGTTTATTATAGTTTTGATGCTCCATTTTTCAGTTATCGCTAAGTACTTTTTTTTTAACGAACCTGAATTTCTACTTAATTTTTCGAGGGCCTTCTCGATGTTCCAACAATAACCATATATTAGATTTAAATGAAATAAAATATTTTTTCTCCGATTGACAGCAAATATTAATTTTGCAGACACATATCAATCAGCAAAGTATTACTTTTCCTGTCCAGGCAGCAAAGTGATTAGTCTCCATGGGAATAAAACGTTTGACATAAGTTGTCAAACTATAATTATTATGGACATATACATTTTCATAGCAACCAACCGTTCCAACAATTGCGATTTCTATCAAATTTTGTCTTTATTTATCACTACAGGAAAAATAAAAATATTCTGGGAATTGTAATAATTTGCAAATATACAATATACATATATCATTATAAACAATCGGAGAAAAAATTATATGTTCAACTCGGCAGCAAAGTAGATTGACTGCCTTAGCTGAATTCCTAGCCTCGCTACGCTCGGCTATGAACTATCAGCCGCGGCAGTCAATCTACTACTTTGCTGCCTAGTAAAACAAATAACTATTTATAAGGGTCTCTATGTGTGAAAAACTGTTACACCTATTTCAGTCATAAAGACAGATAGACGAACAACGCGCGGTCTATTCTATCAGGTAGTAATAATTTATGTGTGCTTCCGGCTAAACGGGATAGATTATGGAAAACTAAGTTTGGAAATGCGCTCGAAGTTGTTTATCTTCTATAACATGCACAGACCAACATAAATGTCTAGAACTCGATTGAATTTCATGGGTATATAGACTATTAACTATATACCTCCGTATTTTGCCCTGTTTGGTTTCCTCTCACATTGTGCTTTAATAAAATTTATCTACACCTTTAAGATTAGAACTTCTTTTCCCACTCATCAGTGGTATCAGTATTAGTATCAGAAGGGGTGGCCCCCCAGGGTCTTGTACTTAGACCATCAATTGGCCCGTTGTACCTCCAGCCCGCATTAAAAAACCTCCAGGATGCCGGTCTTCCTTAAGAAAGCCCGCATTTCCTTTAGACTAACACGACACACTGAATCTCATCGTCCTCCATGCACCATCTACAGTACATACCTCTCATATTGTCACATATACGCTCCTACCGCTTGTTGCCTATGGACCTGACTTCGTTGCAGTAGTTGCGCTGTGCTCTTTCAGAAGACGGAGCTCAGATATAGGTAGTTGGGAGAGATGGATAGAAACATTCGGTGTAAAAAAGGCTTGGTTTATTAACTTCAGGTTGAGTATAGAAGGTTGTAAGTATTACCAAAATATTCGGGAATGCATATCTCGTAGGTCCCCTGGGATATTCCTCGCGAAAATGTTAACCACGAACAGCAGCGAGAGAGAGGGAGAGCTAGCCTGAAGGGCTGTTACAATTAGATTGACGGGCGGATAGATTATTTGGTCTGGCTGAATATTTAGTTACGTAGTTTACTTTTTATATGTAGTTAATTTAAATGGCACTTTGCCTTATGGCGTTATTAATTTTCACTGATTCACTTTTAAGGCGTGCCTGATCAGAGGGGCTTTTCCCTTTCGGTAATTCGCACTGATAGGTCTTTTTTAAAAGTGAGAGCTTTGATCTACCAGAGGGGCTTTTCCCTTTCGGTAATTCGCACTGGAGATCAAAGTCTGCCGGTATGGGCTGCTGCACCGCTTTTTATACCAAACTTTGACCTCTAATTCGAGTATTGTTTTGAATTGTCAACAAGGTTCATCATAACAGTTTATACTTTAATTAACAACAATTTATAATTGCGATTCAAGATTAAGTTCAAACTTTCCACTGTATGATTTTATGTTAGTTGACAATATGCAATTCTCAGCAGATTTAGGTACCGCCCGAGCCTACAGTACCCCGTGAAGAATCCTACCAGCGCCCCGCACTCCTTCCTTGGTAGGCCCATCAACCTTTGGTCATGTATCATGAGTCTCGTCTGTCTCATCCCCGTAGCCGTCTGCTATACCTTTTTAGCCCTACCATCCATTAAGGCCTTCAAAGCTTTTCGCGAATAAACTGAGCGATCACCACACATGACTCAGGCCCTACGAATCTACGCGCGAAGCCTTCTCTGGCTAAGGCGTCCGCGGCCTCGTTCCCCGGTACACCCGAGTGTCCTAGTACCCAGACCAATGTAACTTTTTTGTGCTTTGCAAGTTCAATCAACCTGCTCCTACACTTCTTCACCAACAAGGATCCCGTGCGGATCGACTTCAGCGGCCTTGCTGTCAGAGGAAAAACATCCTCCTGCCGCCAATGTTGAGCCTTAACGACTCCCAGACCCCCATCATGATAGCAAAAATTTTCTCTTGGAAAACCGTAGTGTGCTCGACCAGTGAGGTGAATAATGCCCACCCCGGGGCCTCACAGTACGCACCAGCTCCAGGCAGTGTTCTCATTCTGAAATTGTCTGTAAACCAGACTAGTCCATTCGAGGATCCCATCCTTCTCTCAATCCAATCTTCCTTCGAAGGGAAGATGAAGTTTAGCCCCTCGTGAGAGCCTATCTCAGGAACCTTGACGTCATCTGGCATACCCAAGATAGTTAGGTCTCCAGAGAAGCCCCGCCATAGACAGCAATGGCCCTCTACATCCCCGCATCAGCCAATCTCATGGCCGCTCTAGCCGCCTAGTGCCTCACCCAGTCCACCGACGGCGGGAAACCCACTAGGCCCCCAGAGCTATTGTGTGTGCCTCCCCATGACCCCGCTGATGCAGAGGCATGAAAGTCATTGTAATTTGTCCAGCACTAGCCTTAACGCCGTTTTCATGGATCCTGACGACCAAACAACCGCTCCGTACACGAGCATCGGAACAATCATCATCCTAGAGATCTACAGCATAGTTTCGTCCCCAGGTCCCCCCACAGCGCCCTGCGGCAAGCCCACAGAGCACTGAGCGCCTCCGCTGTCTTGAGCCGAATGTGTTCTTGAAAGGTCAGTTTGGAGTGCAACCCCAACACCCAGGTACTTGACACAATTGTTAGCCACAACTTTATGTTGGTAGAGACCTCCAGCTTCTTTTTCCTGATAAAGATAACAATCTCTCCCTTGTTGGGATTTGCCCTAAGTTCATTAGCCCTACACTACTGCAAGAACTTTATCAGTGTTTCCTTCAGAAGCCTCACAATATCCTCACTTCAGGACCTTGTGCCATAATCACAACGTAGATGTCGTTTGCACAGGCCTGTACATGCTCTACTCTCAGGATGCGTAGGTTCTCATTCACCACAGGAAGGGAGACAAAGCCTCACCCCTGAGAACATCCCCGCGATGACTCAACCCCAACCTCCTTATTTCCCAGCCCGGCCTTGGCCCTGCGCCCGATGAGGCAGATCGAGCCCACGGCTGTATTATTGAAGGCTCTTTCTGCAATCACACACAACGACAGCCATCCGCTCCCAGCCCCTCCTCCAGCCTGGATACCAGTTGGTGAACAGCCACTGACCTGCTCTTTGGATATCCGTGCCGTTCCGAACTCAGAGGAACCCATAGAGCCACCCACTAGCCTCTCCAGTGTCTTCATCAAGAAGCTGGTGAGGCAAGTGGGCCGATACGATTACGTATCGGTGTAGAAATTCCTTATCGCCTTGGGAATGAACACCACTCTGCTGTGCCTCCAAGGCTCCGGGATATACCCGTGTGCGATGGAGGCTCTGAAAAGGTGCTTTAGCGGCGTGCTAAAGGCTTGCGTTCCTAGGAAACGTGACGGTGACGGGGCGGAAGCTTGGCGTGAAAACGACGGTATCTTCGCACGTTTCGCTGCCGTCCCGCCTGGACACAGTGCATTCCTAGCAGGCGGAGTGTCCGCACGCCGACGCAAGGAAATGGATATCGAAAATTTAATTTTGCAAATTTTATTAGGTGAAATAGAGGAAGAGCTTCTTCTGACTAGCCGTGTTCGGCAACGTGAAGTCGAACATGATATATTTAAAAACCGGCCACATGAGGGTCATTATACTCTGTTA
This sequence comes from Pissodes strobi, assembly GCA_016904865.1. Classification (NCBI taxonomy): domain Eukaryota; kingdom Metazoa; phylum Arthropoda; class Insecta; order Coleoptera; family Curculionidae; genus Pissodes; species Pissodes strobi. Next base: position 337,922 of record MU182022.1, on the reverse strand, counting down.
GTTGAGAAATATTCATACCAGAATGAGAAAAAATTTCGCGAGTATTTTTGAGTTTCTAAAAAACTATTTTCGTATATCTTATCGAATATAAGACAAGACATTTTGAAACAGCCTTACAACCGAGTGACAAAATCAATTTCCCCAGAGGAAAAATTATGTGTAACCAAAGAAAATGTTACCAAAGAAAATGTTACAACATTTTCTTTGGTGTAACCTTAAGGTAAGTACACTGATCCTTACTCTTCGAATTTTATAAATATTCGAGAACCAACATTTTTTTTTCACTTATGCCAATTTATTAGTTATTAATTAATAATTATAGGTTTTTGGTGAATTGCTCTAGGTTTGATTTTGATGGCTAAATGATGATATTCTCTATCAAAATATAACTTGTGCCAAAAAAAATTCACAAGAAAATTTTTTTGAAATTGTATATTTCGCCTGACAGTTGTACCTACATCATGCCTTGATATAAAATGTATTTTTTTCATATTTTCAGGTATATATGCTACCGGTGAGTATTTTCGATCTCTAGCTTTTGGACTCAGAATTTTTGTACTGTAAGTTATACAATACTGGGTATTGTTGCACCAAATCAATGAGCAATTCAGTTTTCACTTCTGTGAAGCCCGACATTATCAATACACTACAAAAAACAAATAACTTTCCGTCGTCCCGTCCCGGCGAAGTTGCCTGCCGACCGACTGCTGGCGTGACTCCGCTGGCGGGATTTTACGTTCCGTTCCGACGCCGTTACGCTCCGCTTCTTAGGAACACACTTATTTGGTTAGCCATAAGGGCAACGTCCGCGCATTCCGTCCCGTCACCGTCGCGCTTCCTAGGAACGCAAGCCTTAAGAAGTACTCCGTCCCGCTGCCAATATTTTTACTGAAACAAAAAATTTGCACCTTGGGCTACTGGATTATTTTTAAGTTCATCCTTTTTAACTGCCCCAAAAACTTCGAAAATCGGTGTGCAGTCGCATAGTAAACTAGCAGCAATTGTTTAACGTCTAATATTTTTCCTAATACTACAAATTTGCAATCTACGCCACTGGATTCTTTTTAAATGCATTAATTTTAACAATCTAAAATGACCATTGCCCCAAAAAGTTTAAAATTGGGCGTGCGTTTCGATAGTAAATAATTACCCCAATTTATTTTAAGAAATGCAATAAAATTCGTATGTTTACTTATATCATCATTATGTTTTATGGAAATCATCCTGCGCATCATAGAATAATACGCCCATAAAGATGAGGACTTATAAGTTTTGGATAAACTAGTAAAATATGATAATGATACCTTCTCATTTGCCAAATTGCGAATCTTCTTTTCTGTACACCATTTATCATATTTGACAAAGGCCATCTCATATTTTGACTTGGATTTTTCCGGAAGCAGAACGGAAATAGCTTTTAAAGCTTGTTCCTCAATATTAGATGGCAAATTTTCAGAATCACTTATTTTGTAGTAAGAAAACGCAAAAATACTGTTAAGAGCGTCAAAGTGAATTATTTTTGATTTATTATTCATGACAGTATTGTGGTTACCGATACCAAGAAAGCGAAGCGTTTACGCCAAATTTTTAAAATCGCGATTTCGATTATTAATTTTAATGTTCTGGTTTTCCCGATAAATCATGATAAATTTTAAATTATGATTAGCGTTTTTTAACTTTTTAAGGGCGTACATAAAAATGTGTACGTGTAATAACGCTTTAGTATAACGATAACGTACTTTTATAAAGCGCGTAACCCAATTATATCGTGAATACCTATTATATGTTGGAAATTAGAGTTGACGCGGGGGTTGTCGATGACGTCAAAGCCATAGTATTGCAACGGTATATAATTATTAATTAATACAGCCCCGGAGGCAGTGAAATTTTTTGGTACTTATTTTGCCAGTCAGCAAACATTGATAGAGTTGTTCAGTTAGTAATTCTGAGCAATATTTTCTATATGGATGGGAGGGGGAGAGTGTTCTCATGAGTTGAGGCGGAAAATGCGTCAGAAGAAACAAATGCAATTTCCACTGAGGAAAATGGTTTTCATATGGTATTAGTAGTAAGGATATGCTAAAGTTAAGTAAAAAAAACATACTGTCTGATCTGTCTAAAATGCGTGTGGCAGGTGAAAAACTGATTTTTTCTTCAAACGTCAGTAAATCCATCATTACTCGACTGTGTAGGCGGCAGTGAAGTTTCGCTTTTCCTCCGCCGGAGCTTTACTTTTCACTTTTCCGCCGGCGGAGGTAAAAGTGTTGTCATATCAACATAGATACAATACAAACAAACATCAAAATAAGCGTCAACAACTGAAGAGTTATTAAACTAAAATTTGTATTTATCACTCAATTTGTGACTGCATTTCTAAAAATCACTAATTTAGGAACAAATTGGTTATTATTTAATCGAACTTACTCAATAACTGCTTATCAATACGGAATTAAAACGCAATCGAAAACGCAATTTAAAAAAAATAATTATTGTTGACAGTGTCCACTGACAGCTTTATATGACATTATTATAGCAACAAACTGAGCCTATTCACCGACACCGCACCGGTCTAAGCCGCCTTGCGAACCAACTTATCTTTAATAATAATTATTATTACTATTAAAAAGCGACGTTTTTGCATTAATTTGTCGACATTTGAAGAAAAAACAGCATATTTTATTTGGAGGAAAAGTTACTTTTCATGGCTTGCTCTCTATTACCAGCCTCACTCCGTTCGGCTGTTAAACACGAGCGCGCCATGAAAAGTATTACTTTTCCTCCATATAAAATAATATACTATTTTTTTAGTTATCTTTTTTTTGGCAGTTCTGAAAATTTGTCAGATGTCAGATTATAAGTCGACTCATTTTTTTTCATCTTTGGAACCCATCGAAAAATTTCTGTCAGACTCAAAGATTCTTGATTATGGCCACCAATAGTAGGTACAAACTAAGAGATATACGCCGACTGGGAAAATAACTTCCAAAAAAATTTACTGCCTCTCAGATTAATATTATTATCATAAGCGCTAATCACAAATATAAATGATTCATGACTAATCCAAATTTATATGTATACAAAAATACTAACCATGAGTAATCACAATATTGAAACATACAGGAAATACTAATCTTCAAGTATCTTTGCTCACCCGTTGACTTGGTTTAAAATCATTGCAAGATGGCAGCAAATTTAACGAGGGCATTTGCATTAACTTAATCTTTATGAAGAATAAAATATATGAAAGGAGTCATTGCCCCAAAAATTATGTTTAAATTATTAATTACTAATTGCTAAGCTTTCTTTATAAGACTAAAAGTTGGGGATCTCTAAGTACAAATTTTGTCTCATTATCCATTAACGTAAGGACCCTTGTCAAAGTATAATTAGATTAGTGTCTCATAGATTATTGATATCATTATTCTACCTTTATTTGAATATTATGGATGTTTTTCACCAGGTGTCTTGAAGACAAAATCATTTAAATTATAATCTACTGGGATTTATATAACAACTTGCAAATGTAAATTCATTATATTACGATAAATTTATATAGGATATTATTTAGCTATTTCGTAGAAAATGAACATTATTTTAGTGGTATATTTACTTTAATAAGATACGTTTACTCTAAGAATTTCCCTAACAAAACATGTTAATTAATTTTATACCCTACATATACATACGTATTCAACAAAATAAATATTAAATAAATCTAATCTCTATAGAATGGCGGAATAGATCGTTGAACGTGGAGAACATTATTCAAATAAACTGCAAATCCAGAAGTTTTTTTATAAAATTCAAATTCAATTCTTATCGCTTTTGAAGAAATGTGACGAACATCTAGTATTTAAGTTAAGTTTAAATTAAGTTTAAATTAAGTTATGATAGTCAGTATAACGTATATAAAGTATTTATTTTTCATAATTAATATTAGTTGAATTAACCAAAGACATGTAAAAAAAAGTGGACCGATTTGTTTACTAAATATGAACACGCCAACATTGTTCCCCTTCTTCCTTCCCCTCTTATATAATAGTACGCAAGCCCTACTATTACTTACCGCTCCTGTTGCGGCGTTGTTGCCGATGACACCTCAGAGTATGACCATATCATTAGAAAATCGGCAACTTGTTTTTAATAACGTAACAGAAAAATTACATTTATTAGAAAATAGAACATGTCAAAATATAAATTTTTCGCTTTAAAATATACCGTGCAGATTATAATACTAACATATAAACATTTATAATACAAAACTTGAATCAAATAGAAAACAAAAAAAAATAGGAAGTGGTAATTTTTTAATGTAACAACAATAATTGTTCCAATTATTGGAATTTTGTAAAAACAATTTTTCTTCTATAATTAGACACTTTTAAAAGGCGTTTTTGACCATTAAAATGTTGCGCAATTGTTTGGTTATCCCACAAGAAAGCCCCAAAGTTCGACTTTTGAGGAGCTGAAATGGTAAAAAATGGTTGTTCGCATGGTCCTTCTCTCGCTCCGGGGCGCAACCAAACAAAACTAACCCAAAGTAACCCAAGGCATGCCCAAGATCAAGAAAGAAAACTTTAAAAAATATTTGCATTCTTGACTGACAATTTTTTTTTTAATATTGGGCATGCCTTGAGTTAGTTTGGGTTAGTTTTGTTTGGTTGCGTCCCGGTACTAGCGAAGTGAGCGGAGGGCTATACGTGAAGTGAAATATCAACATTTCAAACATCTATTGGAACCTAATTTATTCAAGAATAATAGAATATATAAACAGATGAACAAATTAGGCGTAAATCGAAAAAAGTAGCAAAGAAACAAAAAACTGTAAAACTAATAGCAACAAATGACAGTAAGTTAAGGAGGAGTGTTGCTATTTGAATCCCTCTGCTAGAACAAGTAAATGTTAGGGGGAAATATATGTATTGAGGGGATATATTCCCGTTGAAAAACACACCTTGAGCTTTTTCTCAATGTCCTAGCTTTAGGATTCTCTTAACAAACTGGCAACTTGGTAGTGTGTGACAGTTCTTTTTTGATGATTTCTGATCTGGCTATTTAGTGCCTAAAGGCCCGTATAAACTATCAGCAACTGGTTGCACTTTCTAAGTGTAATGTGAAGAAAAACAAAACATTGCATGAGGTTATTATATTTTGCATATTCCATATTTTCGCAACGCAACACGTTTTTTTCAGTTATTGGCTGCATCCACTCAGATTTCATTATTCTACGGGTGCAGTGTCCTTTTTCATGTTTTTTTATTGGACACGTTAATGCTCCGACAGCATTCATATAACACATCAGTATGAAATACTGACCGCCTGCCGCACTTGCTAATTTTCCCTTTGTTGCAAAAATTATACGGTTTTGGGCAGGAACAGTGGATAGGACTAATTCCACCATAATCCAGATTTCGTTTGGCTCTAAATTGTTCTCTATTATCACTTTAGACAAAAATTTTGAGCAAGCGTCTAAAAAATTTCCCACACCTAAATTCAATAAATCTTCAATCGGACCTAAACACGTTATGCAGCACGATATGCCGTTTACATATAAAACATCACGTGGTTCGCTTCACATGTAGCCTACAGCGATGACAAATATTATAAAATGTAGGGAAAATAAGTGATATCAGATATACTTCCCCACCAGCATTTTACACTCTATCGGCCCTCCCCGAATTATTGTATATCGTTTATACAGCTTTTTAAAAATCTAAGATTATTGATATAAGTGATGCAAACTATAGTTTAAATATACAGTATACCTAGGAACTATCCAAAACTTCATAGTCATATTTGAAGAAAAATGTTACTATAAGCATGTGTTTGGCAACCGGAAATTGTTATGTCCTCAAAATTGTACTCACAGTTATTTTGACGTAAATGCGAAATGAAGTTAGTTTGTTTCTGACGCCAGTTCTCTAGTTAGAGGTTGGTCAATGAAAATTTAATTTGTAAACGATTTCTCTTAAATTTTGTAATACTCTCAATTAATAACCGGTCGTCATTCTAAAGATCGGTTAGTTTTAGGGCTAAAATGCTATGTTGTAAATTACAAAAATATTGACAGTTTTTCTCTTTAAATATCACAAGGCGTTACACTCAGCAAATTCTGGTAATACTTCGGAAACATACTTTATTTCTATAACTAACCCAAACTAATTTGTATACAAAATAAATCAGAATAATCCATTCTCAAATTCTTGTTGTACTCTGTATTCTATATTGTCCTGCAGTAATTTTCTTAACGTACACTTTAAAAATGGCTGAAAACGCTGTAAAAGCCATTAGGCGTTGGTAATTGAAGAAAATTGAGCAAGATATTAAAGTCAAAATTTCTCCGTTTAATCGTATTGGATTCTATAGGCCTTTCGAGCATAAACCCTTATTCTTTTTCAGATATTCCATTATGAAAATATCATGAAATCTACCCCTACACTAACCCCAAAAGATTTTTCTGAAAAAGAGGGTAGCTTATTAAAACTTTCCAATCGCTGACACTGCTCTTTCAGCTTTTGAAAGCATTGTAACGAATTGAGTATGAGAAGAGTGATTTGTCTTTTAAACGACTTAGGCAAACTGATACGCAAGAATCGATGACGGCAATAGCTTGTGCCAGGCTGTTCCAACATGGTTTGAATGGGTGTCTGAAATGATTTAAAAGACAAACGTGACTTACAATATTGTAGTGCTAGTTAATAAATTATTTTTCAAATGGACCTGTCTAATATAATATGAGGGTAATGCCATTTCAGTGACGTACCGGGTTTACTCTTAACTCAAGACCTTATTTATAAATATATTTTGATTTATATGCGGAGTTTTCGAAAAATGCACGGCAATATTTTAAAAGCTGATTGAATCCAGGATAATATGAAAAAGAAAATATTAAATACACATAGGTTATAATGTGTATATGTGTTATCACTAAATACCTGATTATATGCAAACAAAAAACTTAAGAACATGCGCCTATACAGGGTGCTACAAATTCGATGCGCACCATTGGGATCTTAGAAACTTAAAGAGATACGAGGTCGGTTAAATTGGGGCAAAGTTGCGCAATTTAAGGGTGATTGATATGCCGCGCCGTCGAGAAATTTAGAACTGAATTCGGCAAAAAAAATGTGCTAATGTTTCTCGAATAAAACTGGTAAATGTTGTGGTTGTTTGTTTTTTTTTCAGTTTTTTACAGCTCTAAGGAATCTTTTTCCAGGTTCTTCTCCTGTGAGTTTTCCGATCATTAAATTAACTATGTAACGACTAAACGAATCAGTTCTGTCGATGACAATATCATATAAGGTAGTGGTGGTAAATATGGCCCACCTAACATATTATGCAATTTTCTACACTTACTTGGTGAACAGAGAGGATTGCTTAATCATAGTCGACAACATCGAAGTGTAGTGTTTAGCGCTTATTTACTTAAAATGGATTCTTTATAAGAACAACAAAAATATTCAATACACAAAAAAAACTTGCATGTGGCCATATTACCCACCTGGGTGGGTAATATGGCCACAATCTAAATATATGTATAGATCGTTAAAAATGGACACTAATAACAAAAAATATTCTACTATATTCTTTGCTAATAACAGTCGGGGCACTGAAAATCGTCGTCATCCATTTCGTCCATGCCTACACAAAGCTCGTGGAAATACCTCAAGCATATTATGCAGATGCGCATGTCTAATTTTTCATCTTTACCGCAAGCGGGACAAAACCTGGGCTCATCACTCTTGTTCTTGGTTCGTTTGCAGAGCCTCTGCTTTGTTTTCTCATTATGCGTTTTTTCTAAATTAAAAATGTGTTTGGTCACTCTTTGAGCCTTTCAATTCATTGCCTTTCTGCGGATTTTCGGTACTTTCTCCTTTTGCTCTACAGGAGTTAGTAACTGTTCATTAAATGATTTATCTTTTGTGGATTCAGCCGTTGAAGTGTCAGCAGTTGATGAACCAGCGCAGCGGTTGATGGACCAGTGATTGATGGTCCAACGGCTGATGGACCAGCGGTTGATGGATCAGCGGTTGATGGAGCAGCGGTTGATGAATCAGCGGTTGATGAACCAGTAGTTGATGGACCAGCGGTTGATGGATCAGCGATCGATGAATTAGCGGTTGATGAACCAGTGGTTGATGAACCAGCGCGGCGGTTGGTGGACAAGAGGTTGATGAACCAGCGGTCGATAAGCCAGCGGCTGATGGAATACTTATTGGCGTGGTGGTCTCTTATTCGGGCGTCGTGTTTGTAACAGTTCGATTTTGCCAATTTTAAAATTTCATTTATATGCCGCATTTAGGGAAAAATTATGCTGTATTTTGCACTCATCGGTTTATTAATTCTGAATTTAATAATTCGCTTGAAATTGCCTCTTTTCTCAAGTTAAAATTACCTATATTTTAAGTATAGATTAGCTATATATTCGTATTAGCTTTTAGAATCAATTGTGATTATTTATTTTAGTTGATAAGCGATGTGTGTATCTTATTATTAAAATAACTTGGCTGCATTATATTATCATAAACAGCCAGCGAGTCGCTTTATATTTCTAAAGAATTCTGTTAGCCTGCAAAAACGCTGCATTTGACTTATTGAACCATAATTTAATTTCAGTTTGAATATTCTATTACCTTTTGAGAACCCTAGGTTGATGTTCCGGAGATCGTTTTTGGACCTCTGCTTTAAATATATTTCTCGTTCGGTACAGCTGACCAGTTTTTTTGTAAGGTTTATGCCAAATAATAGAGATGGGCTAGGTATCGCGCGGTTTTCATTCTCGATGTAATTTTAGCTCACTATTCGTGGCTTCCGCCGTCATTTATCACCATAATAAGCGAGAATTAAGGCGTTTATTTTCATAGAATTATTCCTTGTATCGAATCACTCGTCAAGTTTTCAGCCCATTACTACTTGTGTCGCCGTATTTAATTTAAGGCAAATTGACGGAAGACGGAACGTTAGAGAGGTCTTTTCTAGTTTTGCTCGCCTGGCGAACGTTTGCCAGTATAGCGAGAAACTGCTTGTTTTGCGTATTGTGATATAATACAACCCTTTGATAGGGGATTTGCTGTGCGGTTTCTGTTTGTGTTTTAACACGACCGATTTTTCGGGCTCTGCATGCTGTACTAGGTAAGCATTTTCTCTGGATTCCTTTTTCTGTGGCCTATGAAGCACGTGACCGCCATTTTGCTAAAAAAAATTTATTTCCATTATTTATAGCGGCTTCCACGTTCGTCCCATAAGACCGAGACCGTCGAATCTCCTCTAATACACCCTCAAGTCCGAGTGAGGTAAATATCGCTACCATTTTTGCCTAAATTAATGAAATTGATTGCTTATCTACCTTTTATTTTTTTTGTGCACATAACGCCATTTGCTTTTCCCATGTGTTATCTTATCTACTCCATTTTATCTGATCCGAATTTTTATTTTAATGCAACTTTAATTTTGATCATATGGGGAAGTTTATATATTCTTTTAGGGGTGATTCATATCTATCTTTTTATATTCAAGTTGCCGGAACCTTAATATCTTTTTTATTTGCTTTATTGCACTGCAAGTCCATGGGTTTTTTTTTGTTTTTGTCTGGGAAAATTTGTTTTATAAAAAAGATGTATTTATGCAAAGAGGGAGGGGGTCTATGATTAAAGTAAGGAGGCTTCATTTAATGCGTACTGGATTATTTCAGGGTTCTTTTGCTGGGCCAGAACTTCTTCTGCTGGGCTAGAACTTCTTTTGCTGGGCCAGAACTTCTTCTGCTGGGCCAGGTTTACTTGACGAACCAATTTCTTCTGCGGCAACTTCTTCTGTGAAAGACCGGAAGCAGGTCAACAACCTTTTTGTTTCCCTGACGAAAGGCCTTAACTTGTGATTCCCGCACTAGAGGCCATCGACAGAGTTCGACGACGGGATTTGGGTATAAGTTTTGTGTCTTATGTTTACTCTTCGTTTAATTTTATTGATATAAATCAAACATTGAATTGAGGTAGCTCATTGATTTTAATTAATTTAATTTACGTTTATTCACTGGTTTATCGGACCAGTTAATCTAATTGCTTTGATTTGTTTTCTCATTTTAATAACGTATTATTAATATCACAAATAAGTCGTTATGACACGCAATCGCAGTTTGCATGTAACAAATATAAAAAAAAAATATCAATTAGTTATGAGTCCGCCCTATATATACCCCTAGTCCCTTGGAAATGAGAGTAGCGGGTGGCGATTTTACTAAATATACTTCATGCTAGCACAAGACACGCCCACAGTAAAGACGTCAGCTTTATCCTACTATATACTGCGCTCCAGCAGAGGCACCGTAATATAAGCAAAGTCTACAGAAATATATATTTTTTTTACTACTAACATGATAAATCACCATTATTTACTCCATTCCTCAAATGAGAAGTAACATTTCTCACCCTAGGTAAATAATAATATTAAAAAAAAACCTAGGTCAATAATGAAACGGAAAATGTCAAACTTGTTAGTTTGACAACTAGTTGTCATTTCGGATTATTTGAAAAATGAGTAGGAAATGATTAATTTCAAAATCTAATCAATTCAAATAATGATAAGGATTGTATCAGTGCTATTAGTAAAAAAATTATATACAGTATGACTCACTTTTCATGACTCCCCATAATATTCTTATTAATAACGCGATTTTGTCAAAATTTAGATGGAAAAAAGGTACTTTGTATGTATGGAGCTGTCAGGAGATTATTAGCGGTTTTTGGCGAGTAACCACGGTTAACTACAAGTAATACTGAAGTAAGTGCCAAGCGGGCACCCCACCACAAATTGTACTGTCTGCTTCTGTCTTCGCCAAAATACCGTAGTTAGATCTTGCATTGCTAGAAAAGAATATAGATATTTTGCTTATTTACTTGAAAATGATCAGTTTGATCAGTGCAGAACGTTTACTCATATTTTTAGTGACAGAATGGTGGCCTCTGGTATTTTTTCGATGAATATGTTCAGGATATTTTATGCTGCCCAAATCCCATTTGGGGCACATTTGTGTAGGAATTCCGATGCGTATGAGGCTTCTATAGAAGAATTTCATGAACGTATAATTTACAAACTTGTTCAGAATGGAAAAACAAAGATTTCACCTGTTTGAAGTTTCAAAATTAATCCGCCATGACTCCATCAAACCTCGTCACGTATGTAAGTTGTAGTAAGCCGTAGTTGAAAAATGATGATGTAATAGTGACGTCACTTACCACAATTAAATTAATCCTCGTGAAAACAAAGTAGTATCCTGTAGTATGTCGTGGTTAATTGTAGTTAGCTCGCGAAAAAACGCTTCTTGTTACGATATCTGTCAGTTAGACAACTGAACTTCCAGGCTACTTGATATTTCGAACTATTTGAAAAATAAGTAGAAAATGACTAATATAAAAATAAAATCGAATCAAATATGGTAATATATCAGTGTTAGTAGTAAAAAAAATTCTATATATACCTCGGTTGAGAAGGCCATTATTAACCTCGCACATTATATCCTTCGGCGCTACGCGCCTCAGGATATAAAAGTGCTCGGTAAATAAAGGCTTACTTCTCAACCTAGGTATATAATATACTGTTATTCCGTAAACTTTGTTCAGGTATAGTCATTTTTCACCTGTTTTCGAAATGCAAATAATTTTTACGCTTTCACTTCATGCAATGCCCATCGCTGGCTGCGGGACACAACCAACAAAAACTAACCCAAGGCATGTCAAAAAACTATTTAACCCAAAAAAATAAATTCAAAAAACTTACATGGACTCACATTCTCAACAAGAGCCTTATCACTTGAGCCAAACTTCTGCACATCTGCTTTCTTCAAAAAGACTCATACAAATACGTGTGAGACTGCTAGCCGAGATGGCACTAAGCTGTGCTGGAACGCAGTATATTCAGTGCCGTGTGCTGACGCCAGGTATATTGAAGATATTTAAAGCTGAAGTATTACTGTGGGCGTGTCTTGTGCTAGCGTGAAGTATATATTTTGTCGCTAGCGGGTCAGAATAATCAGATAGAATACCGTGAGCTCATTTCCAGATCTGGTCCGCTCTACTCACGAAGAGCCTGGGTGATATTTTTATACCTTAATATATCACTGTGCGCTATTTCTAGTTATATCAAATATAATGGGTAACTTATAGTTAACTATATCTGAATCCATGACTGATATTATCAATTTCAGCCACACCAAAGTGCTGTTGCTCTAGCCTTTGCATTTCTGGGATGTCCTTAACTTCTTAGCGGTAATTTCCCAGCATTTTAGATATCGAAAATCGACGGCGCTACTTTGGAATTTACTTCTGACTGAACCGTATAGGCTTGGTCGAAGATATCCATAGTAGCACCAAATCACCAACGTTAAAACACTTTTGTTAACTACTTTCTTTCATAATTCACTTACGTCCACTTCGTCTTTAATGCCTGGAGGGAAAAATGTGACTTGTCCGGATACTCGATGCTACATTGAGACTTCACTTGTCCTCACCTAAGTGATATTTGCAACGTTCTCTTCTAAATTAGCGCTCAAGCTAATTCAAAATAGTGCGATTATACCTCGCCACTTGTTCATTTCCGCGTGGAGGTCCCACACCATGCAGACATAGAGCTATGCTCTTTTTTACAAAGCCAGCCACTTGCGGTGATGTTTATAAAATTGATATGCGTATCTTTTTCATAATAAGCGTTTTTTTTTTGGATCGGGGTGTTACGGCTAAGGCGTCCACGTAGTGCACTTGTAGGTTTGTTCGATGTGTCATTTCATAGTCGTATCCGTTAAGTTCTATGAGCCAACTATTCCTTAATTTATTTCAGCCTTTTTGAACATTCTTACATTCGCAGAACAATAATTAGTACAAATTGTGAATTTTCGTCCATACAAATAATGGCCGAAACTTTCGAATAGTCAGCACTATCGCCAACGCCAACGTTTGGAACTAAAACAACTTTTTTTATTCATTTGGAGTTTGTTTGCTAAAATATGCGCCAGGGTAATCTTTTCCGTCTTTAACTTAAATTAAAATACAAATACCGCCTACGCCTATTTTGCTTGCGTCAGTATAAACGCGGCATTCTGATTCGTTTTCAAACATTGATAAAAGGGGTTTTTTAATTAAAGCGTACTTGAGGCTGTTAACTGCGGCCTGTTCAGCTTTTTCCTAAGTCCAAGTGGTTTCCTTATGACGTAACCGACTGAGTAATTTTGATATGCTAGCATACTTTGGAATAAATATTCGGAAATAACTTGTGAAAAGCGATTTTGAGGAATAAGTAAGATCGGAATACGGTTTTTGTTACTTGGGGAACATTCACTTCCAAAGTCAATAAAATATTTGATTAATTTGTTTTCTACCAAGGTGTCTTTTATGTACTTTTTCATCGAGTCTCGAATGTGACAATTAGCCACATATTGTTGATGTTATAGGTTGTCACCTCTCTCTACTTGCTTTTCTTATTGGGACACTGACTTTTGTGGCAATCTTTTTGATTACATAAATAACATCTTTGAGAAATCAAAGAGGAATTTTTTATTTCTTTGCTCTGACATTAATTTGAGATTTTGTCGTTTCACATTGGAAGCCCAAATCATTTTTGAAGTGAATACTTCTTTGACTGCATGATAGTGATTTTTCAAGGCCGCGTCACGATACGCGTTGAAACTCTCGTCTCGCAAGAGAGGAAGTATATGATTCTCTCTCTCTCTCTCTCTCTCTCTCTCTCTCTCTCTCTCTCTTTCTCTCTATCTATCTATCTATCTCTCTATCTATATTTCTATCTCTCTTATTGAATCGATAAAGAAGTATTCACATCTATCACGTGTACTGTGTTACACGCGACTTTCTTTTTCAAACACTTTCAAATACTGAACTAATTTAGTACGTTTATTAATTTCAGATATTTCTACAGAAAATCTGATTTGTTGGTTCTTATACCACCTAAACTTAGCTTTATGTGCATCTGTTAAGAGAAGTTCTATTTTATATTTTAGTGATAATTTTTCAAAGGAATATTGTTACACACCGAACTTTTGCGATACTGGCATAGGTTAATATTTTAGACATATTAAAATGCAATCGCATCAGAAAATCACGGTACCACGCTTCTAACCCAAACTAACCATAAACGAGAGCTAAATGACATGTGACTTGACTAGTGTCATTACCTCCTACAACTAGGCCGGACAGCTTACGCGTGACGTCTGTCCAAAGTGGTCTTAACTTATATATTATATTGAAATGTGCTATTTCTTTTAAAATTTCACAGTTAAGTACTTAGACATTTTAGATGCGGAAATCTCGAAAAATATAACAAAAACTTTTTTTTTTGTAAATTAATTTTTTTCATATGTAGTTTGCAACGTAATGGGCCTAATACAATACCTCCTACAAGCTGATGTTACTTTAAGCACGACTATTATGACCGATAATGTATATTCCTCATTTTTTTTAAATCAAAAATTAAATTGCAGTTTAATCAGGTACATTTTTCGGCATACATAAATAATATTTAAGGGCTTCCGGTTAAAACAAGGCTGCGAGTCATTACCTCAGCCCTTAGACGCTCCTCATTCGATTTTTGTTAAAGGAAAACGAAATTTCAAAGCTAAAACCTTAGAATATCCAGTTTATGAAAATAGAATCTATTTTAATAAACTGAAACTAGATACCACCAATCTATTTAATTTAATAGATAGATGGTAAAATGTCACTATAGGTATAAGGGTGTATAATAGGTAATAGTAATGTCAAATTTGTTACTGTTTTCTCCTCGGTTTTCTCCATCCAAAGAACCTTGCAATATTCAAATATTTGTGATAAAACATAACAGCTTTATATAGGTTTCAGATTTTCCTTTTTTGTGTTGGATTGGGTATATTACTCGGTATGTTATTGGAGTCTAATATTTATTTAATAAAATTGTCCAGTTTCCTTTTTTCTTTTTACCCAAAAGATTATAATTATGTTTAGAACAATAATTATTAAGAAGTGTATTTGAAATGCTGTTAAGAAAATTTTTTTAAACATCAAGTTTTAGGTGATTTTTACAATTTGCAAAAGGACGTTTTGATTTAGATAGTTTAACAACAGCTCACAAAGAAAATACTTTTAATTGTAAATATATAAAAATGTGTCTCCGAACTCGTTAATCAGTTTTTTAAATATAATATAGGCTGTTGAAACTACGTCCACTATTTATTCACAAGGATATAAAAGAGCTCCACGACTTAAAAAATTAATTAAATTGGAAGAATCTTCTACAACACAAGGTTCATTTAAAGTTAAATTTTCTTTGCAACATTCACAACTTATATTTTTAAAACAATATACAGCAATATCCACTTAAATAAGTGATTACTGCATTTGCATTTTTAACAGAAAATTAAATTTCGGATTACCGTTGGAGGCTGATAGTATTTGTGTAAGAATTTATTTTTGTTAAGAAACCAAACCTTCTTGCATAGAAATTAAATAGTTACCTAATTCTAAAAGGAAATATAAATCACACGATAGCCAAAATTAAAACGAGCCATCCTTTGGTGGTTATTTATGTTAACACCATTAAGATAAGTGGGTGCCGATGGCATCAGCCTTTAGAAAGAATAGTACGTCCTGATGATTTCGTTCATTTTATTTTATTTATCTGAAATATTATTTTTTTTATTTTTTTATGTGTATAAATTGAATTTCTATTAATTTGTTTAACTTTGATTTACCAAGAGACCTTAAATTTTTAAGGGTCCCACATTTGTCTGGTGAAGGGTTCTTGAATTTTATCTAGGATATGTTTTCCCTTAAGAGGTGTTTTAACATTAACTATTCTCCACCAGGTCGATATAATATTAATAAACTCTACTGTGTCCTGTGAATGTGACAAATTATTAACAAAACCTTACAACCTCTATACTGAAAGTATAAAATATTTTGAGAGCTAATTTAACATTTTGCCTTTCTATAGATGATGAAAAAAGAGCCTTTAAACTAAGGGAATACCCATGTTTTAATATCTTGGCTCGTTCTAGTTCATGAAGTTTTTTGACCAGTGAACACGAAGCACATTTTTTTGACCTGTCTCAAAATCGGGATAGAAAAATGCTTGCTCAGGTTTAGTTAGCCAATTCATTTCAGTAGATGAACAGTGTCATTTCTTACATCAATATGGGGATCTGTTAGGAACCTGTTACAAATAGATTTCACAGTGTTAGGATGAGGTAAAATAATAGAAGCATGATTATGCAAATATTTATAGGAATGAAGGCATATAGCAAACATTGCATTACAGCCTTTATGAGGCATAATTACACTAAATATTACTTACCACAAAATTAGCTAACAGGAACAAGTACTAATATCATAAAGAAATTAACCGAAAATCGAAGAACAATAGAATCCAGTCAAATGTCGAAATAACTCTGGCAACTAACAGGTAGTGTTGCCAGATTTTTAAGAATCCTCTGGTCATCCTCGAACTGCTAAATATTAATTCGTTTGCATTGATGGTTACGCAATGGTAAAAAATAAATGGTAAAAAATTGTTGTGCTTTATATTGTTACGAGTTTGCGCAATTGCCTTATTCTGACCATTAGGATTTGGCTCGTCTGGGTCGGTAGAGTTAGTTTCATACATTATTTGGGATGTAAACTATTTAACGTATATTCAGTTGGACTTTAATTTTTACAGCATTTGTTGAATGACATTTGATATTATGTTTTTAAATGAAGCTAAATATTTATAGAAAATAATTAGGTTATTGATTAGCAACGTTTATTTTCTTAAAGGTTTTTATTTCATTATGCTTCACTTTCCAGTTTTTATATATTTAACTTTCGGATTTTACATATTTGTTTATATTTAATATAACTATACTATAATATACCAAAGCAAACTTTTACATTAAGTATCTAATATATTGTTAATTGTAATCCAAGACAAATATTTTACATTTCTTTGAAAAATAATTTGTGGCACACTACAGTGAGAAGTAGCCCAAATTGTGATAAAGCGCCCAACCTGGCAGCAGTGGATATACAATACATCAAAGACGGCGAGATGGAAATTGGCATTTCAGTCGCCTAGCGTGACAATCAACGTTAAATACGGAAATAGGCGCGATAACATAATCAATACTTTTACTGGGCTCCTCTTGGCTCCTCTGAATGCTTTTCTTATGGCAAAAAAGTATTGACCTCTTAGAATGACGTCACTGTTAATTTTAATATTAGCTAGTTGGCCTAGTTGTAGGAGGTAACGCTAGACTAGTTGTGAGTAATGGAACTGCGTTAAGCTATTTCATAATATGATGGGAATGGTTTAAATTCTGTTATTCTATCGTTATTTAATAAGTCTAAAGTTAACGCGGGTTTCATTGACAATACCATCAATGCCTTCAAAGCTCGACATAAAGAATATATTTACTACCCTCCTGATGCTTACTTACTGGATGACGCAATAGCGACAGGGAGTGTAAAGCTTATTCTTACCAGTTCTATAGGATTACACTGCAGTGAATGTCTAGGAGCACTAGGACTACCCGAATGATCCCTTCTCGTTTCGATTTCGCATTTCATCTTCACCACTATGTGAACGTCGGAATTCGGCCCTTCGTTGGTCCGCAAATTTAAAGTCAAAAGAAGCTTATACTGCAAAAGATACTAGATTACTAATCCTCACTTCTGATGTTAACTTTATTATTTTATTTATTTGAATGTACCTTAATATTAACAATACAATATCAAACAATTCAGATAGTAATAACCAAAATGAAAATTACAAAACTAATTAATCAGTTAATGTCTCGCACTCGTCTTCGTTATTTGATTGCAGATGATGACAACATTTCTTTTATTTTTACTTAAGCTGATTCTAAGATGATAGAAAAAGGAACAAAATACATGCATGTGCCTGACAAGTATTGACTCCAGAGTTTTCTAATCGCAAAATAACAATCTGTCTATGCTGCCAACAGGCAATCTGTAGATTTTATACTTCATCTATAATAATACAACGATAAAATTATTTGAAACATTGATAAAACATAGTACCAAAAGTATTTAGGTGCAAAACTTCCAAGCCTCTTAAACTAGAAATTACGCAACGTAATAGCTCTTCATAATATAAGCACGAAGTCCATTACAACCGTTAACCTTGGAATAAGTGCAAGTTGTTTCTCGTAATTATCTAATTCATGGAAACCGTTCAATTAAATCATATAAGTAGTAATGAACTAGTTTAGCTGAAAATTTAAGTCGATAGCAATTTGATCTCTCGAAACACGCAAAAGATATAAAATTATATTATCTATTTTTAATATCGTTTATGTTTTAAAATCGTGGTCTATAAAGTCTAAGTTCGTGACTAACCTAAATAATACAAAACTAGGCGGTTTGTTGGAGAAATAACTAGTGTCACTTAAATTAAATATATTTAAGAGAATGACAACTTTCTTATTCACAGTAGAGCTGGGAGCTTATCAATTTTCATATCACATTTTAATTATATTTCCATCATGAAAAAACAAGCAGTTTTTGTTAAATTACCTTTTTTCATGAAATAGGTAACCGCGGATTTAAATTTATTTGGGATATACGTCTAGCCAATTTAAGTTCTAAACTAAAGCGCAGTTTAATTTTAATAAGATTAGAGAGTTTGTTAGCTGATAAAGTGTAGCCAGGCGGGACCGAGATATTATTAAATTTTAAACGACCCCTGTTGCTTAACGTGGTGCCTATATACAATATAAAATTCCCATAAAATTATATAGGTCAGTTTACACAAAAGGCTTAACTAGTTTTTGAAATAACTCATATCTAATATTAACCAAGTCTTTAATTAAAAGTTTAGTATAAGCCCAGTATTATGTAAAAAGCAAAGTAGATTAAAATCCAATCTTTATTAAAACAAGCCGACAGTTGAAGATATTGGTTAGACCAAGGGTACCTTCTTTAGATATATTTAGATGCCACGTATTCCCACTCGAAGCGCTCGACTTGTAGATAAATAAATGTACCCACTTCTAATTTAGTTACTTAATTATAGTACTTATTAATTAACTATAGTAATGGTAGCACATGGAAAACTAGACAAACATTTTACTACCGGTCACGGTCCCTCCACAATTGTTTATTGTTCTCCTGTAACTAAAATTTAAACTTTGCTAACTTTTTGAAACGGAGAACTTTGATTTAGTGTAGACAATTATTCAAAATGCTTTATTACTATTAAGCAATTTCCAAAAATATTAAAACATTAAAAGGATCTATTATGATTATGATTTCCCTTTATTTTATCAGATTTCCTAAAATAAAATTATTCGCAAAATCGCTACTTTTGGGATAAGTATCAATGTTCTTTGAATTTTAGCAATAAAATTTAATTAGATCTGTAGGTCAAGATAAGATTGCTATTTCTAACCGTACTTGCAAATGCTATCATCAGTATGCGGCGCAGCGAATGTAAACATAATTTGGATTGTATGTCTGCGATTCAAGTGCATATGCAGCATATGCTTACGTCAAAATTCGGTACTAGCTACGAACAAAGTTTTTTTTTATAGAAGATAGGGAATTATATATAAAAGCTTTATCTCACAAGAATCAACGTAACTAATGAAGTTAATTTAGGAATTTTCATTCAATTTCAATTTTAACCCAAAAGTAGTCGTAGCTAAAATTTGTACAAGGCTGCAAAATCTTTATCAGGTATGACATTTTTCATTATTTATTAATACACAATACCAATTTGGTGGAAAAAATATATATCTGCCTAGTTTTGTTTATAATAGTCTATCAGTATTAGTATTAGTAGACCACCAGTTGGGCTCATTGTGCCCCCAGCGCGTATTAGAGAACCTCCAGGATGCCGGTCTTCCTTAAACTCCTCCTTCAAACTAACAAGACACATTGAATCTGGCTTGATCGGCGTCGCGCCAAAGATTCTAAATCTTGCCCATGCGAAAGCGAGGCGGGGAATTCCTTAAGAAGATGGTATGGAGTCTCATCGTCGTCCATGCACAACCTACACTACTTCTGCCATTTTCAGCAAAATCAGGTGCCGCCTGAGTTTACAGTGCCCTGTGTAGAATCCTACCAGTGCCCTGCACTCCTTCCTTGGGAGACCCATCAATTTCATGATGAGCCTCTTCGTGGGCTCATGTATCATGAGCCTCGTCTTTCTCATCTCTGGAGCCGTCCGCCATACTTCTTCAGCCCGATCCTTTATCAAGATCTCCAAAGCCCTTTCGCGAACGCACTGGGTGATCCCCTATGTATCTACGCGCGGAGCTATCGCGGGCTAAAGCGTCCGCGGCCTCGTTTCCCGATAAACCCGAGTGTCCCGGTACCTGGACCAGCGTAACCTTTTTGGGCTTTGCAAGTTCAATCACCCCGCTCCTGCAGTCCCTCACCAACAAGGAGCGCGTGGACTTCAGCGGCATGAGTGCGGCCTTGCTCTGTGAGCAAAAAAATCCTCCTGCCACCGACACTCCATTATGATTGCGAAAATTTTCGCTTGGAAAACCGTAGTGTGCTCACCCAGTGGGGTGGATAATTCCCGCTCCAGGGCCTCACAGTACACACCAGATCCAGACAGTGTTCCCATCCGTCCCAGGATCCTATCTTTCTCTCAATTCAATCCTCATTCGTAGGAAAGAGGAAGTTTAGCCCCTAGTGGAAGCCCATCTCAGGGACCATCACGTCACCTGGCATACCCAGGATGGTTAGTTCCCCGGACAGACCCCTCCATATGCCGCAGTGGCGTTGATAGGAGCCATTCCCAGCACTAGCCAATCTCATGACCGCTCTAGCATATTGGTCTATTTTCTTTTATATAAAATAATATATTATAAAATACTGGAAACTAGAACTTACAAATCTTAAAAATAAATCGAAACACAGATCAAAAACAATAAATACAATATATTAAGCATTAAAAAATACATAGAGATATCTTCGAACTCATAGCATATATAAAATCGTTATGTCATTTGCACATTAGTTAGAAATTATTAGAAAATGTTCTAAGTCCAAATATGATTTATACTTAACCCAATAACAACGTTTAAGTCTTATTTGAATACATTCGCTGATATTTCAGCTTCTGCAACGCCTTCCTGGATACCCTATATACATTTTTCTCTTGGAATATTATTACTTGCAGTTCGCTAAGATACTCATTTATAAGCTGGAAAGTCAGCGTTTCTAAAAATTTGCTTGTAAACGCATCCAATGGCGAGTCGTTAGTTAAAGAATAATGCCGCATATTAAATTTAATATTTGAAATTTAAGATTCTGTTTTCTGATTCGCAATATATTTTTTTGTAACGGGACTAGGCAGATACATTAATTTAAAAAGAATTTAAGCCATAATCTCAAAATATGTGTTGTAGGTTCATTACCTTTTTCTAAAATGAAGATAAATAAAGGTTTTGTCCGAGATCTAAGATTAATTTACAAAAAATATCAAAATTGAATGGTATAAATGAAAAGATAAACTAGTTCCATATTTCGGTACGTGGAGGGCCAAGTGCGCTGCTGGCCACCTTTCGTATAACACGTAATATTAACTTTTCAGTGCAAAATATGCCAGAAACAGGAGATAAATGAAAATAGAGAATACGTTGGTTATCTGTGACAGTTGTCTTGAGCCCTTGAACAAAAGGGGCTTCTCCGGGTTCAGCTCCTCGGAAATATATGTAATGGAACTACAGAGTACACGCCTTCTTCTGCATTGAACTGGACCAAATTTCGGTCGCCCCAAGTTTGAACCTTCTCCAGGTCTTGATTAATTGCTGTAATCTACTCCTGTCTGCGGTGATGAGTCTCAGTCGCTGGTAAGGGTTTTTCTGATCTAAAGTGGGAGACAAGGGTACTGTCATCGGCAAAACTGTAAACAGGATTATTCGTTTCGGTCAGCATGTCAATAATATAGATGAGGAACAGAGTTGGTGAAAGTATTGCGCCCTGAGACACGCCCGTTGATGGTGAATGTGCCCCCAGCTCGTGCAACGTGCAAAGATCGGTTCTTAGGGAAACTGGCAAGCCAGCTGCAGAGAGAGGCTGGCAGTCGCTCGAGACTCTCCGTAGTTCCCAATTGCCCTACTCCATATATGAGTGACATAGGCCAATATATCTCCTGTCGATCTCTCTTTGCGAAAGCCGTATTGATTATCGCTAATTATTCTGTTGTTCTCGAGAGGTACTTGAGTAGTTGCTGATTGACTACACGTTCCATGACTTTGGAGATTATTGGAAGCAAGGCAATTGGGCGATAGTTTGAGGACATGGTTTTCTTGCTTTTTTTTGAAACAGGTTGCACTCGAGCGACTTTCCAAGAAGATGGGTAAATCCCTTTTCCGTAAGACAGAGAAAAAAGCCTGAAAAAAACGGGTGTCTTTCATTGGCGCAGTTCTTTAACACGATGGTAGGTATTCCGTCCGGTCCTGATGCCTTTTGCGTATTTAGTTCTTTAAGGATTTCACGAATATCACGGTGATGAAACTTGACTTCTGCCATGGTATTATTGATGTTCGATATGGTGGGGAGAGTCTTGCCTTGGGGGACGTCTAAGGTAGAGTGCGATGAAAACATTTTGGCGAGCATGTTTGTTTTTTCGTCTGTCAAAGGTGAGAGAGACGTTTTTGTAAAGTTGTTACTTACTGCCTTTTCTACCGACCAGAAATTCCTGCAGTCACTGGGGCATTGCAAAAGTTTATTCCTGATCCTCTGAATGTGTTTGTCCTTAGTTTCGTGGATTGCACGTTTGCATTCATTTCTCGCTTTGACAAAATAATTGCGATTTTCAGCGGTCTGATTTTGCTGCCAGTACTTGTAGGCTTGCTGTCTTCTACCTACAGCTCTTTCGCAGCTTCTGTCGGTAACAGGGCTATGTGCTTTGTGATGCCAGTGATGGTAAAATATTGGCTGCGGCCAAGTTTATCGAGAATATCGGAAATGTCGGGGATGATGTAACGATCTGTTATACTTTTCTCGTTAATTTTACGATATCTGTAACGATCCTTCATTTTTCGTTTCATAGAAGCGTCAGCCTTTTTGGGTAAGGACCCAGACGGGACTAGACCAAGGGCTTGAAAAGGAACGATTAATACCGACTTTTTTTTAAGGGAGGCTTTTTCTTCGCTATTCAGATGATCTCTACGGATAAGTGAAAAGACTTGGTTATGATCGAAAGTGTCATATGTCTGAAAGTTGGACGTTATTTGTTCGATATCAACTATCTGGAAAGTTTGGGAATCAAAAACTGGAGCTATTTCCCTAATTGAATCGATATAGAATTCTAAAACGATGTTTTCCAGTACAGTGCCATTTCGTACTTTTAAAAGCGAACCTGGGATTTCAATATTTTGGGCAGTGCGTGAATAAGGAGTATACAATTCGGTTTCATCGGGTATCAGTATATATGTTGGTTTTTACTATAGATGAGTGTGATATTTCTATTTTTTGTAAGCCAAAATTATTTCTGTAATGGATATTTCAATCGTGTCGTTTTTTAAAAACCTATTTGTCATATCGATATTAAGACCGGGAGACTGGGAAGATAGGAGTGGCTGGAGGCTGGGGACCGGAAGGCGCAGGACGCTATGAGCCCGGAGATATATATGATATTAAGACCTAATTTGCGTAAATCTCTAATGCCTATTATTTCATCGAAATAGTCATGAAAAATATATAAAATTAATTCGAGTTCCTTATTTATATTGAATTCTTTTAATAGAGGGACTTTTGCCATATTTTGGGTGTTTGTGTTGCCGGTACAAGTTACTAGAGTGTGTTTACAAGGAAAAATTAATTGTGAATATTATCCTTCCGCTATAGATGCTCTGTTTAAGAATATGTCGCTACCCGTATCGATAAGAAGTTTGCCTGGGGATTTCGAAGCTGATAGTAGAAAAGAGAGTTGTCTTGGAAACTATTTAGATTTAGGACGAATTTTCGTTTAGTCTTTGTTTCTGCTCATTGTCGACGGCATTTTACTGGTTGTAGCACAATGTTTAGAGTGTAGACTACCGCAACTGCCTCTAACCAATACCTCCTTCAACGGAGGTATTGCTCTAACACAGGAGGTAGCTTCACGAAAGTAAGCTACGACACGCTTGATGCCATCATGATTTTGAAGAATAATCGCTCCAAAGCATCAGTGCGCAGTTCTATTGGTCTGGGGAACTATAGCGTATTTCGAACCTGTAACCACGAACGATGGTTCGTTATTGTTACTTAACTTGTCCGATTAAAACTATATGGAAGAGAGAATTTAATTTGAAGATAAAATTATTAATAGAAAAACCAAGACATTTTAAATTTTTGTAGTGTATCGTAATTGAGAAAAGGAACAATCATACATTCATAAGAAAATTTAAAATAACATTAATACGAAAATTTAAAATAACGTTAATACGAAAATGCTTTTTGTCTAGTTTAAGAAGAGAGATAAGAGCATTTCCTTGGTACCTAAAATAACTAATGAACTACCTGGTGTTGAATTTGATTTACAAATCTTGAAATATCGTGCTTAAAGTCAGGGCCGGACGCAAGGATGTGGTGGCCCTGGGCAAAGAAAAAGTGGAGGCCCTTTCAATTAGTAGATAGTTTACATTTGAAAAACAAGTTTCCATTATTAGAATACATATTTTTTTGTCATTTTAAAAAAATCAATTATTGCAGTTGATAGTTTAGTACACAAACAAATTTTATTGTTATAAAATTTTTGAATCCAACATTTGTAGAGGCCCTCAATATGTGGGGGTCTCGGGGCACGCGCCCCTATTGCCCCGCCGTGAATCCGATCCTGCTTAGAGTAAAAAAGATGCATTTTGATTCGACGCTCCTCAAATGGTTCCTTCTTTTTTTAGATAAGCACTGATCGATTTGTATATAGGTATGTAGTTGTAAAGGAGAAAAACGTACCTATATCATCTGAATTTCGGAAAATCTGCATGAACTCAGAAATAAGGAAGGGTGTGTTTCTTAAAATTGCTATCTCTAGATCTGATTTTGCTATGCTGCTGTGAACCCTTCTAGAACATGACACTGATAATGATGTTCTAATTCCGGTTCTTCTTGCATCATGAACAGGAAAACTATTTCCGAAATTAATGCTGAAAACCACTGAAATAGAGAGAGATATTCAGTGGCTCTCCCGATCCGAACCGGCTCTTTATTTAAATAAAAAAAAATCAATGATCTTTGTAGCATATTTGATTGTTAGTCTCTAGTTGGGACCGTTTCTTAAACAATAAATAGTTATATAACTTGGCACTACGATTATTGTCTTTACATATGAGCAACCAACCGACCAATATTCTTTTCATTACTTCTGCTCTATTAAAGATTACTAAAGCTATCTGCAATATTATCAAGAATATTACTTTCTAAAGTAGCCAGAGCCAGAAGCTATGAAATTAGCGGCGAAATTTATCGAAATATTATCAAATTAGTGCGAAGAGAAACTCACCCTAACTATAGGCACCGGCTTATCAACGTTCAGTTAAAAGTATCAGCTATGTAACTTGCTTGCGATAGCTTTTACCTCACTGAATGAAAAAGTGTATCTACGTTGTGTATATTATTTTTAATAGTCAGTTTTAAAGCTAAAAGTTTCACTGTGAAATAGTTATGTTGGCAATACTTATGAATCCGAAGAACATTTTAAAGCTCGCGCTGTTCCAACTTTTCCTGTTAATTTTGTAGAGATAACTTAAAATGGCGACAGATAACAGTTATTAGAAAGGTTTGAGCACAGTAAAATATTGTCGGCAAGAACTGGTTTGATGGGGAAAGTTAAACGATTTCTGAAAAAAAAAACATTAAAGCTGATGATGTCTTAGCAGTCGAAATTATTGGTTTGATATCTAAGTTCAAAGTCATTCCAAGATAGTTTACTATTCATACAAACTATATTTTAAAATACATTTGTCATAAATAACGAACGGCGAACATTCAAAACCATGGGTTTTTCGTAACCTCGTTTTCCCATCCTATCGCGATGTAGTCTCGTCACTGCCAGTCGATATCTCCCAAAATAGGCTATATCAAATTAAAAAGAAGCGTAATATCCAAAATATGTTGGCGCCACGCCTAATATCAATGCCTTTCGAATTTTCTCCTTCGATGTATATGGAATATGTTCGCTTACAACATAATTTGCTAATAATGTTTGGATAATTCTTTTCCAGTCCAGCTTTATTAACTCTATAAGCATTTTGTCAAATGCTTTTCGATAATCAATAAAACAGTCAAAAACGGCGCAGTCGATATTCCTGGATCTTTTTAGCACTTTCGACAAGTAATTCTTGAAATCTAAATATTTTCTTTTAACGAATTGGCAAGAGAAACCTGACGCTGTGAAAATTGCCACAGTACTAAATATAGACTTCATCCCATATTTGTAGCATTTTTTTCAGAAGGATATGTTTTATTAAATATAATGTTATCAATGAATGTTTGCTGCATCAAATCACTTAAGGAATACGAAGTTAACACTGCCATTTTTAATTCGAGATATTGCTTTCGCAATCTCATCTTTCGTTATTGATAGGTAATCTGGGCATTCAAAATCCGAAGTTTGCACTGACCTAATATTCCTAAAAGTTATGATATATATGTTTTCCAGGTGTCTATTTTTTCCTATTTGTCAATAATGATTTTGCCGGTTTTATTTTGTAATTTTCCGGTAGTATTGGGTTTGAATCCAGCTGTTTCTCGGATCTTCTTGTGCCTAATAGATGTATCATGTTTTAGTTCTAGTTCTTTGATTTCTTTGCATTGTGTTTTAAGGCAATTTTTTGTTGTTGTTCTTATTTTTACGTGCCCTTGAATTCTTTTAGTTTTTCGTTTTCCTCAGTCAATCATTTTTACTTATATGTCTATCAACCATTTTTCTCCGAAGTTATTGTGAGCTTTACATCACTCTTCAAGTTTTTATCTTCTAGATATTAGCTCTGTTATTATTTCCTTTGTGCTCTTCTTTTTCAGTCTCATATAGAATGGAATAGAATAGAAAAATATTTATTGCGAGTAAGTAATATTACAGCCCAAAAGGTAAAAGTTCAACTAGATTCTTCCACTTTATACCTGAAAACAGTGCACTCATATTAACACCGTACAAATTTATATAATATACTGGACAGTAATATACAGTATACACAGCCCATATAGTTTTCCATATAGTAAAATATAATTATTGTAATTATAATTGTAGTAATTTAATAAGTTCAGTAACTGATATTCCACCAACTACACTTTCAAGGTAAGGCAAATGGGAATCAGAGTGAAATGAGCACAGCAGTTAATTCAAACGAATGCTTGCTAAATCCCCTTATATTCCCCCGTAAATCTACAGCCTGAAATATTCTTCAGCATGCCATAGAACATTCAGCATGTCGGGGCCAGGTAACAGAAGCAACACTCAAATTTAGCAGTTCTATGAGTGTAAGAGTTGAAAATATTGCCCCGTAAGTTCAAATTGTGAACATTATTTCTCAAAACAAACATATACTATACAAATATGCTGGGCGTTTATGGTCAAAAATGATTTTCAAAATTATTGCTATCGAGTATTTCTGCCTGTATGGGATTTTCAGAAGATTGTGGTCATTATATGCAGGTAAAATGTGATCGTATTTTCTAATAAGATATGCAAATCTCAAACAGGAATTCTAAGCATACTGTAGTTTGTTCTTAAATTTATGTGTAATGAAACCAAAGTAAACCGGCAGGCAGTATTCAAAGAGTGGAAAGTTTAGAGACTCTACCAGATAGACTCGGAAAGAGTATTTTTAAATGCATACAAACATTTCAATTTTAAATACACGCAATGTTATTCCTAGGTTCCTTGAGTGTTCCCGCTCAGGTATCACCTCCCCACCAACCTGCACGACCACGAACGTGTTTTCGCACATATTTTGTCTCATGTGTGGAGTTCCAACATAAAGCAGGCAGCTTTTAGCTTCAGGCCATGGCTTATTGTCCATTGCAGGAGACTGTCAAGGTTCTTATTAAGCTGAATAAGTGCTCTTGTCGGAGCTGCGGGATCAGTTACCATAGCCAGCTGTGTGTCATCAGCATACATGCTATTATGTCGAATATTTCCCTCATGTATAAAAAATCCCATTAGAGGAGTGCAGTTCTCGGAAAATTACAGCGATAATTGCACTGTAGAAACCGAAAGAGCACAGCGATAATTGCATCGTACGTATCTATGGTAATTCCATTGTAAAATTACGATGACAGCATTTATAAATAACGTCAAAGTCAAGTGAATATATATTAAGTATTTAAAATGCCTCGTTTCGGATTTAAAAAAGTCGTATTTTTGTGTCTCTTTAGTTTGTTTGCTGTTACCTGTACGTTTTTCTACCAAAAAAAGAATAAAAATTTATTTTTTAAAACCATGTCCTTATTCGGGAAATATTCCCCCGAATTACACTCGTGCATCAAAATAACCAGATAATTTTGCATTCGAGCGTGTTGTCTTAGAAAAACTGCATTCGGTCATTTTCATATTTTGGAAAAAGAGCCCTCCACCTTCGGTGTCGGGCTCTTTCTCTAAAATATGAAAATGAACTCATGCAGTTTTTAGACAACAAGCTGTCATGCAAAATTATCGGTAATTTTGATGCACTTGTGCAATTACTAACGATAAGTGTACTACAGTTTTGGTGATATGTGTGGGGTCGGAAATTACTTGTTTTAAATTTAAATTATGAAAAATACCAGATAATAGTTTTTTTTTTATCAGGCGTTCTGACAAACATATTAACATTCACAACTCCTAACAATACTACGTAGTCAAATTGTGCCGACAGTACATATCCTCTAATGATTTATAATTTATATATGATACGCTAGGTGGCCTATAAATGACTCCTACAGGTATTTTAATATGTTTATAACGAATAAAAACTCATAGGTACTATATAGCGGCAGTTGGTACATCCATAAAGTCCAAACTAATATTATTACACTGAAAATTAGAACTAATATAAAGGTCAGTTCCCACTCCACTACCAGTTCTATCATTCCTGATCAACTGATAGCCCGGTAGCAGAGCAGGAAAGTCCACATCGAGCCAGGTCTCAGAGACAGCAAACAAGTCAAACCGATGCTTCAGGATTAAATCGCGAAGATCACTATAAGATGGCACAATTGATCTAATATTTACACGACCCCCTGATTGCATCACCCCTGACTTCATGCTCCGTGGATCATGACTCCCCTTTAGGTTATGTGTGTGGCTCATTTCATTCCCCTCTATCCGGGATCATATAATAAAAAATTTCGTACTTTGACATTTTCTGGCCAAAATTCAGATGATAAGAGGGATTTCGATAGCATTCCGTAACATCTACTTTAAATGCCTATAATAGAAACCATGCCTTACTCTGAGTGGTTCAGTTTTTCACCTTCAGCAAAATCGAAAGGAGGCTGATTCAAAAATCTTAATAAAATTTTTACTTACACACTTTTGGTACTTTGTTAAGTATGTAATTTTTTACCATTTCCGCATGGCATTCGAGTGCCAAGTTATAATGCAGTTCTGCTTTCCTTAACTCATATGCCAATGTTTTCTGTGCCTTTTTCTTAGAACTTCGTGAATTTCATCCCAAACCTTTCAACTATGGAACAGTGGTCTGGCAATATCTCTGAACCCGGACAAGTCCTGACTAACAAATAGCTGTTGCGGAATCATCTATTCTTAAGTGATAATATTTAAAACTAGTCCATGGCGGATATACCTATCTAATTATTTTCAAAAAGATTTTCTAAAAGTTGCATCGTAAACTTAATTTTTGAATATATTTAGATCTGTAATTAGAAATATATTGGTTAAATTTTTGTTTTTAATATTATTGTAACTTTTAATAAATTTGATGCCTTTGCTATCTGTTGGTTGAATAACTGATGTGAGCTTTAAGCTTTTTTAATCCCTTATACGGTCATGAATTATTCTACTATCTGATTTTGATGTCGTTGTTTATCGCGAACAATAAATTTTGATTTTGTGCATAACTGCAAAGTAGAACAATGTAGTCAATAAAATGTATGAAAGACCCGTCCTTCAGTCACACCATTTCAACATCAAGCATTTTACCTCGAAATGAGAAAAAGAGATTAATGCTCAGGCATACGTCATTAATGTAGCCAGTGCATGAGCTCTTCACTGGACAGGAACCATAATAAAAAATTCCATCCGGCCGACACAAATAAACAATGGACACACACATGGCCGCTCAAGCGCGCAATTTAGTAGAGATTGACTTCCGGAAAGCCAGCCCGATATGGGCTCGCCAGGCCGGAAACCCGTCATTATTCCGTGCTGGAAATGAAATCGATCGAATCCTACACTAAATATAGGTAATGTGGAATCCGTTTCATATGTCAAGTAAACGTATTGTGTTTTATGTACATGTTGTATCGCTTTGAAATTCATTAATTTCGCTAATGAGGCACGCTAAAATAAAAAAGTATATCGAATTATAGAGATGTGGTTTAAACCTGTTTATTTATAAATACAAATTACCGGGTATTTTAAACTGATGTCAGAAAAATACGTACCGAGTTTTTTTTGCAGTGGCTGTTTTTTTAAAGAAGTATCTTTCCGCAGTAGAACTGTAGAAAAACGTGCAACGGCAGCTCTTGGTATGATGACCTAATAAGCAACAGCAGTGATAACTTACTAATTTCGACAACATTTTCAATTCTACAAGGGTTTGGGGTTTAAAACTATTTTTGATGTGAAAACTTCTTTAGGCGCTTTCAGCACACTAGACAGTGAACAAGACTGAGCTGTTTGCGCTGACGTATGTAACGCTGTCTACGTTCGGCTTTTTAACGCTCATGGACTACGTGCAAGGGATCTCTCATCCGCGCGCGCTTTAAAATTATTCATTCATTCATAGTATGTACTGTTTATAAGCTTTATCTAGCACGATCGACTTTCCAAAAATATATTGAATGTCAGTCAGCATTCCGAAAGGGTTTCAGCACTTGCACCAGTTCGGTCAATATTCTAAATGAAATACGCCTGAATGAGGAGGGAAAAGATTGTACTTGCATGGCACTTCTCGACTTCAGTAAAGCTTTTGATACTTTAAGCGATGATATGTTGTTAGGTAAATTACAGTACTGTGGCCTGTCAGAAAGCGCAATTTGCTTTTTTATTATTATTTAATGGATCGCCAAAGCCGAGTTACAATTGTCGAGCGTGGAAATAGTATTTCTTCTGAGTTTAAGTGAATCAGATACGGGGTACTACAAGGCTCTGTCCTATCACCTTTATTATTTTCTATTTATGTTTTTGATATGGGTAGGGATATCGTATATGCTAAACTGCAACAGTATGCTGACGACTCTCAATTATACATTCCTATTAACAATCAAAACATCGACACTGCACAACAACATCTTACTTCTGATTTGAAACTGATTGATAGCTATGTGAGTAATCATAACCTTAAATTAAATACGTCTAAATCACAAATTATTGTTCTGGGTGGTGGTGCTGCCAGAAAAAATATTGTCCAAAAAATACAAGTTCAACTAAATAACAGCGTTATACCAACAGGGAGTGAAGCAAAAAATTTAGGTGTCACTTTAGATAGCGCTTTAATCTTCGAATCACACATAAAACTTAAAATAAAAGCCACATACCTTCGTTTAAATCTTTACAAATTAAAAAAATATCTGCAATTTAAGCAAAAACAGTATTTATGTGATACTCTGATTCTTTCATTGTTTGACTATGCTGATGTCGTGTATGGCACCTCCTTATCCTCAACACTGACTAAAATGATAATCCATACAACCCTAGATTGCCAACCTACGTAAATGTTAGGTATAGCTTTTTTTAATTTAAATTAATTTGTCTATCTTTGAAATTCGTATTCTGCCGCACTAGCAGTGCTTCCCCCACTACCACAGGTTAGAGTAATTATCCACGCGTAAATTTTACATATAGTTAACAAAATCGTACATTGTTTGTGCGTATACTTTACGTATAATTGGTAATTACGTACGTTTTCTTGTTATCCTGTTAGTGTGTTCAGTTTATTCCTAATGACGACATTCTGATTCATTGTCGGGGTCCAGGTACTGTGCCACCATGAGTAGAACAAGATTCAACCTTTTAATCAACGCGCTTAGATTTGATGATGTATTTACAAGGGTAGAACGAAAAAGCATGTCTACCTTTGCTCCGATATCCAATATTTGGAATAAACCTATAAATAACTGTACCAGATATTACAAACCTAGTGCATATCTCTGCATTGATGAAAAATTAGTTTGTTTCCGAGGTAGATGCCCGTTCAGGACGTATATGCCAAACAAACCAAATAAATATGGATTAAAAATAGTTATGTTATGTGATGTTGCCACCAAGTATGCCCCTTATTTTGTAAAATTACTTACTAAACCAATTTGGGGAAGTAACAGAAATATAACAATGGACAACTGGTTTACTAATGTCCATTAGCCAACAAACTTCTTGATTCTCCCTATAACCTGACAGTCGTCGGTACGATTAGAAAAAATAAAGCACAGATACGCCCAGAACTGTTAAATACAAATTTGAGACCAAGTGGAATATCAGTGGCCGTTTTTACTGAAACCACTACTTTGCTTTCCTATAAACCAAAGCCCAACAAAAACGTCCTGCTATTGTCATCTATGCACACTACAAATGTGATAAAAGCTGACACATCAAAACCCGAAATAATTCATGTATACAATGCTACTAAAGGGGCAGTGCATGCATTTGACCAAATAGTTTCCAATATGTGCTGCAATAGAATAATAGGACGCTGGCCCCTTTCTATTTTTTATAATACGTTGAATATAGCCGCTATAAATTCATACATTATAATATAATGTTAAGTGGGTATTGGTCCATATTATGGTTTTATATAACCATAATATGGCATCGGCTGGGAAAAAATCGGAATCCAGGTTGAACTATATGATAAAACTTCATGAGCAGCTAACTAAACTCTGGCAGGAAACAAGATTGCAGATGCCTACATTGCCTAAAAACAGCCATTTCCATTACGTTGGGTCAAAATTCGCAAGTAGAAAATACAAGGTTAGAGAAAAAGGGAAAACGAACTTATTGTAGCTCGCGCCCTTACGTTAAGAGAATAACGATAACTACATATTGTCATAATTGTCCACAACCCCTTTGTGGAGAACACCAGTTAAAAATACGTTATGAATGCGCTAAATCTAACTGTAACTAACTTAATAATTATATCTATTTTTTTTTCTGTTTAGTAATTTAGTATAAAATTAGGAGATAATGTTTTTTATTTTTAGTGGAAAATACATGTTTGATTGGTAAAAAATATAATTTATTAAGTTTATCTACAAAATGTATTTGATACTTCGTAAAAAAGGTAAAATAAAAGTATTCTTTAAATTTACGTATAGTTGGCATTAACGTATATTTTTTTAAGGTTGGCAATCTAGAGTTAAATAGGTCCAACATTTTAAACATGCAGCATCGTAAAAAAATATCATTTGTATACTTTTATATATAGAATAATAACAAATGACCAGCCTAGGTACTTGAGCAATGTTTTTTTTTCTGTTTTTAATCATGTACATAATACAAGGAATAACCAAAATTCTTCCATCTTTTCAGCGTTCTTTTACGTTCGTAGCAAATCAAATGTGGAATAATTTACCTGCATATGCGAAGAACATTTCTTTGAATGGATTCTCTAAATATGTTAAAACCGCATTATTGGAACAACAATCATTATTGTAGACCGTATTTTGTTTATGGATTTTTACATTTTAAGGAAAATATTATATTAGCCTTCATTTTTATTTTTTATTGATATATATCGCAATATAAAGATTGGCATTTGCTCTTCTGCGGTTCGGTTAGGTTCGTTTGGTCGTCTACATCCGTTACCGGTCTTGGACTCTTGGACTGTTCTTTATCTTTCGCTCGGGTCCTTGCGGCTTCTTCTGTTGCTGCCCTTCTCAATGTCCTCATAGTGTCGCCTTTGGCTATGTTATGTTGTCTTAATTTTAATAATTATTTAGGTAGAATCTATGCTTTTTTATGATTTATATAAGACTAGTTAATATAATATATAAAATTATATTGGTTTAATATTAAAGAACATAGTATTATTATATTATATTTTCTCCAGGGCAGGTTCGCATGTACAACTCTTTGAGAGGGGCTTATGTAACCGGTTTTGTAATCGAGAGGCTGCCCTTTTCGTCAAGAAGGGAAACATAATATTTGTATTGTACTTGTAGTTGTAATGCCGGGTCCAGACCAAGCAGACAAAACTGAACACGATTTTAAGACAAAGACACGACAAAATTGCGATAAAAATAAGGTATTCAGACAAGGCAAAATTGAGACAAACTGTCCATACCAGAAGGACAAATGATCAAGAAAGTTGAGTTGTTGCAAATCAGTTTTTTAACGATGTGGCGTTTTCACTAGCAAGAAGATGAAGATTTATTGCTAGTAACCAGTAGTTTTATGTTTCTCTCCTCGTCATGCAATGTTGCAATAAAAAACGCAAACGTTTTTGGATGAGACCTAAAAAACCGAGATCATACATAGATGAATTGTTAGTTATGTGAGGATGATATAGGACTATGGTGAGATTCGCTCAGGATTTAAGAATTTTCTAAAGATGCCCAGCGAAGGAATTCGAAAATCTGATATGTGTTATTCGTTCTGCAGTTGGCAAAAGACATACTAACTGTAGAAATGCTATAAGTGTAACACAAAGATCCACTGGTCTCCTAATTTTTTCAACGCACCATACTGTGCCGACAAGTTGTCGTAAAATACACAGACAAAACAAATACTATTTGGTCTTTACCGACCCGAGACGGGACTAGCAAGAGTTTCCAAATTTGGAAACAAAACAAAAATGAGACAAGAATGTCCCAGAAATGTATTGGATTTGGTCCAGCATATTATTCTACTTGCGAACTTATTTTCTATTTGGCAAATGAATGCCATTGAATTTTTATTTGAATATTACATTTGCAGCTTATTTTTTTTGTCATCTTTTCCGCTGGTATTAGTTTATCTTAAATTTTTTCCTCAGTTTATCCCTACTTTCTTTTACTTTTTTAACGTAGATTTGTCCACTACTTACTGGTGCAAAATAATCAATAATAAACTTGAGGTAGCACATTTGGATATACGCTCTTTAGTGAATTGCGAATTTTGACAGAAGAAAATTATTTTGATATTGTTTTAATGTCTGAAACTTGGCTTTCTGCTGGCTGACAAATTCTCAATTTTATAGAAAAAATCGTGTGGGTAGGGGCAACAACGCCTCTACAAAGTGGGTATTGGTAGGGGCGGTAGCATGGACCAATACCTACTTAATAACAAGGCCTTAGTGCTTGTCGTGTGACGTCATCGTTGTAGGCCGTGCAAATTTGATCATAATAATATAAGGGGATTCATACACTAATATTTATGAAAACTATCAAAGTTATTTTTTAAAACGCTAGCTATTTGTCAGACTTCTTCACAAATCCCAAAAGTTTGTTTGAGTTTTGGTTTAATACTAGGTGTAGTATTAAATGCAGACTCACGACTCCCCTGCAGTACACGTGCCAAAATTCAGACCCGTATTTATGTATAATATTTTTTTTATGCTACTGAAAAAAATTATTATTATTACTTAAAACAATAAAAAAAAATTGATAAAAATATACTTTAGGTATAATGTAGGTATGTATTTTATGTAGTTTCAAATTTTATTTACCTAACGTCGAGTCTAACATAGTCTTAAAGTGAGTATGTTGGTATAAAAACTATATATATTATAGAACACTAGTCATGAAAATACATTAAACTTTTAATGACATAGGTCCCAAATTTAATATATTAAGTTTTAAAAAATATTTATGTATATGGCATACTTGGTTAATAATATATCGAGTTTCTTTTGCCTACTTCTTTTTTTTAAATGGTCGCTCTTTTTTGTGCAATAATTTTTTAAGATTGTAGTATTGGAAATACTTTTGAGAATTATTTTTAAAACGTCTTTTCTATGGTTAGCGCATCCATCGAAATGTGAGACACGTTTTTGTTCAATACAATATTCCAAAATTAAGTGAAGCATGAACGATCTTTAATTATAAGTTACTAGAAATATGCCCTCAAATTCATTTATTATCTTATTAAAGATTATGTAAGTCACAAATACAACGTTCACATCTTTGTCCTTGGGGATATAAAAGTTCTCCACTATTTAATTTATTAATGAGATCTAAATTTTCCTCAACAATATATTGCTCGTCATATACCAATTTTTGTTTACAGCTGTTATATTTTAATTTTTTTAACGTAATATATATCCACCTAATTAAGTCTTTTCTCTGTCTCATGTAGTTGTCGCACAAAACTATGATCATGACCAACTGCCATTTCCTTGTATTTACCAAATCTATTTTCAAGATAGTCTGTCTGAAATTTCTCTAAGAGAACATAACTTATGTCCTTTGGAAAATCGAAAACATAAACTTTAGACCCATTTTTATAGTTTGAATTACAGCCAGGAATACAACACTTTTGAGTCATAATTACACTAAATATCTTACCACAAAACTAGCAGAAACCGAGAGGAAAACATACATTTAAACACGATCAAAAACTTAGGGTAAACTGTTTCTAACAAATCGGTCGAGGCATAAAAGCGAC
The DNA here is from genome assembly GCA_016904865.1 of Pissodes strobi. NCBI lineage: Eukaryota > Metazoa > Arthropoda > Insecta > Coleoptera > Curculionidae > Pissodes > Pissodes strobi. The sequence goes on along the minus strand of MU182022.1, from coordinate 301,208 downwards.
AGGTCTTTAAATCCGAAGTATATGGTTTTACGTATTTAAAAATAACAACAACCCAACAATATAAATTGTATACCTAAATATACAACGAGATATTAAGTACAAGTTTCATACACTTAAAAGCACATAAATAGTTCAAATTTCAGAAAAAGGCAAGAGAATAAAACTTATTACTGCAGTCATTCGACAATATTGCAAACTAATCGTTTGTCGTTTGTTTTGCTTCTTATTTCTGTTACATCGTCTCAGGCGCTGTTGCCGTCTCAGGCGCTGTTGCCAGCTCTATAAGGAAAGTGTTATTTTAGGAAAGTGCGCGTATTATATAATTAAATAAACAAATTACGAAATACCACTTTATAAAAAGAGAAAAGAACATCTCAAGAAAACGTGTTTTCCTTCCTAAGTGTAATGCTAGATATACATTCTTTATATACGGGCATTCTAATATTTGCTACTATCGTAGTAGTCTGGCAAAGTTACAACCAATTGCGCCTCGATCGCGATTACCGTTCCACCCACAAGCCCTTCTCCAACATTCTCGCTCCAAATCGCAAAGGCTCACATGCATGGCGTCACCACCTAACATTTTGTGAGCACTTTGTCCTTTTGTAGAGGTCTTGTTGCATAGACGCCTATGTTGAAATCTTCTTTGGAAATTAATGAAATACATTTGATTTTGCTAGAAAATAGCAGTTGAACCGTTTGTTCTTAAAAATATTAAATAAAAAATAAAAGCTTATAGGTATTGTGTATTTTATAAGCTTCCTTTATTGAATTTTAGCAAATTAACTACCTACTGATTTTGATAATATTTTTTCTTACATCTACTCTACTGTGGAGGAAAGATTTGTGTAACGGACTATTATTTTAATGTACTATTTAGGTACATTAAAATTCTTTTCGAAAATTACAATTTAACCCAAGTAATACAGGAACCAACTGCATTTATGAAACCATAAGTACATTAGTAGACTTTTTTTTTTGTTGTTATTGGCCCTTAAATAGGAAGTAAAAAGAAAAAAGAGTTATTACAGCGTATCTAATTTCGTTTACGTTGTAATGTATTTAAATAATAGTTGCTTATGTACCAAGGGTATTAAGTAGATGTTTATGCCCTGAGGGCGACAATGTTACAAACCCGGGAACCTCTGGCCAGAGGGTTTATAAGTCGCCCGAGGGCGTACACATCTATTAATACCCGTGGTGCATACAAACTTATATGTCATACTAGTTCGTTATTGCATTCACAATATGTAAATATTTAAAAAAATACGAATTCAAGTCAATTATTTGAGTCCATAAAGTGTACTTTATGCCCGCACGGGCTATAAAGTGGACTTTATGCCCGCATGGGCATAAAGTAATCCATTATGTAAATGGTATCTAAGGTATAAAAACACACGCGGAAAAAAAAATTAGTATTCAATACGACAATTGTAGAAAATAGCCCTATATTTTGCGCCTAAAATGGTACTAGGCATCAATCTGCAGTACTCATTTCTATACAATTGTAATTAGATCGCGTAGTAAAATCTACCCAATTTTGTCTGAATATTTCTTAATCACTATAATAAAAATTATAATAATTTTTGTGGTAAAGCGCATCAAATGAACTAAGACATTAATGCTTTATTTTTGTTGCACTTATTCTGCCTATAAATAGTTTATATGGCTATTCTCGTGGTTTTCAATTAGCACATAACCGTGCAGAAAATGCAACATTTAAATATTATTGAGCTATATATTGTAGTACTTACTCTTTCAATAATATATAGATTCACGCAACAAAATTGATATACTACTTACTACAATTCTAGATTATCAGTTCTTGCAATACTATAGCGTTGGCTACGATAAATGAATGCCATGAATTTATATGTTTTGTGGCAATTATTGTTGAACGCCAGTGACCTTACTTGTAATCCTAAAGTAGTGCATTTTGCTGCAATCACGGCTGCAAGCTGCAACTACAATATTATAGTGATAATACCAACACTTCAATGTCGGATTGTTGGACATGACATAATACGAGCTTGCAGTGTTTATAGTTCAACTATAACTTTAATATGCCGCCAGATGAAATATCTGACGCCATCTGTGTGGGACTTTGAGACGCTACGAATTGCTTCGATAGCAAAGTCCCACATTAAAGATATGTCCAAACAAAAATCAAATGCCTATATATATTTTCGACTTCAGCATACTTTGAGTATTCAGTTTAAGTTCGCTTATGTATTTTGACACTATTGCTAATAAACACCTATATTAAATAATATCACTGAACAAAGAATCACTATTGGATGCTAATGGTGGCAGGTATATAGCCCTCCGTAGGTAATATGATCGGTTCAACTGCGTTTTTGTCATAAGTTACAAGTCATCAGTCAAGCACTTGGTACTTCTTACGTTTTAATATATTTTTTCAAACCTTGCTTTCGGTTTCATGTAGCATTTATTCTATACAAAGCAGATCAATAATCGAATATCGGATTTTTCAGTTCAAATACCTAATCAAAGACGAATTCTGTGTTTTATAAAATGTATCGTGCATTATAATTAAAAAATCACAGTTTTCAGTTTTTCCGACGTTGGAATTTTTCACAATTATGGGCGCAAAAGGTACTCGCTGTTTCGTTGAAAACTTACATACATAGGTACAGTAAGAATAATAATTGTTTACAATAATTGGCAATACACATATTTTCCAATAGTTTAATTATCGATATGAGTAGTATTAATATTTTAAAGGGACAAGATAAAATTTGGAAACCACGAATTTGGTCATCCACAGGCCTGGTGCTACGGTCACAATTCACAAGCGGCAGGCGCGATATTGTCCCATAATTTTAAAGGTCATTTATTTCTTATTGGCTTATCGGCATTTCATACTTAAAATCCAAAATAATTCGGTAATTTTTACTATAACTTTTCAACACTTCAGTACAAATTTCTGTAATATATATTTGCTAACAATTGTAATACAGAAGTAATAATAGTTTGGCACTTAACACAATAAAGTTTGGACACTCAACGATATTTCAAAATATTGTGGAAATTTTTACCACACAACGATTTGAAAGATATTGATCGATAGCATATGAATTCTCCTTTTAAGTATAACTTGGGTATAATATCCCTTTGACACTATTTACTACAAGGTTATATGTAATACGTAACCTAATAAATACTTTTGTTTGCAACAATTTCATAGAAAACTATTGTGGTAATATTAACATTAAATTATGTGGTTAAGTAACATATTTGTGGAATAGGGAATATTTATTATAATACTGAGATTACAACAATTTTGTAGAATATTCAAACACGACTCAGTACTAAAGCTGATATTAATAGTTATTTATGTACTAAGGGTATTAAGTAGATGTTTATGTCCTGAGGGCGACAATGTCACAAACCCGAGGGCCTCTGGCCAGAGGGTTTATAAGTCGCCCGAGGGCGACTTAAAAACCCCGTGGTGCATACAAACTTTTATGTCATACTAGTTCGTTATTGCATTCAAAATATGTAAATATTTAAAAAAATACGAATTCAATTCAATTATTTGAGTCCATAAAATTTACTTTATTCCCGCACGAGCCATAAAGTGGACTTTATGCCTGCACGGGCATAAAGTAATCCATTATGTAAATGGTATCTAAGGTATAAAATGACAATAATGTACTGGTATGACATAAAATAAAATAAATTACGATTTCTAAGGTAATAGTATATAAATGCATTAGAAATTTCAGGATTGTTCGTTTTAAAAACGACATGCATCAACGCTGCTGGGATATTTTATATGAAAATAATATTGATTAGAAGATTGAGATGTTTAATGACACTTTAGCAAGTTTATTTGAGGCTCATGAACCCCATTCGAGAAGCAAGAATCACTATACCTGGTTGACTGAAAATATTATAGTTATTTATGTACCAAGGGTACTAGTAGATGTTTATGCCCTGAGGGCGACAATGTTACAAACCCGAGGGCCTCTGGCCAGAGGGTTTATAAGTCACCCGAAGGCGTACACATCTATTAATACCCGTGGTGCATACAAACTTTTATGTCATAATACTAGTTCGTTATTGCATTCACAATAAGTAGATATTAAAAAAAATACGAATTCAATTCAATTATTTGAGTCCATAAAGTGTACTTTACGCCAGCACGAGCCATAAAGTGGACTTTATGAAGTAATCCATTATGTAAATGGTATCTAAGGTATAAAAACACAATAATATACTGGTATGACATAAAGATAATTATGTGACAAGGAAACAACGAACTTCTTTAAAAGATCAAAATTAGCAGTCAATTATAAGAGATTAAGAAATATAAGAACTGTATCAGCTATAGAAAGGTAGAAAAACTATCTTAACTACCTCTGTAATGGAATGATTCTCGTCAATATTGGAATACAATACGCAATTTTAATAGATGCAAAAAAACGCCTCTGACCCTTATGATATTAATATTTTTTTGCTTTTTACAAAAACAGTTAATATAATGATAACATTTTCATTTATTTTAATTTAGCTAGAATATCCGATATAAACGAGATTTTAAATAACATAAAAACTAATGCAACCAACATTGATGAAATTTCCTCATTTAATGTTAAAATATTGTAGTGCGTTTATTAATAATATATTGCTCCTATATTAAACTGTTGTTTCCAAATAAATTATTTTCCTGACCAATGGAAAATATCTATAAATAAGCGTCTACCTAGGGCCCTGCCCCCTGAATTTTAAAGAACTTTGGTTTGATAAGTATATTACCAAATTTGTAAAAAATATTTGAAATACTTTTACATACATAACCAAATGTATACTTATTGAATTTCCAATAATATAATTCCATGTGTGAATTTAGGAAAAAGTATAGTACCACACACGCTTTGGCTAATGTTACGGATGACCTTTTTGGTGCTGTCTTCAAAAGTATTTGAATATTCTTTTGACCAAACTGAATTACAAACATTTGCAGATGATACCCAGGTATATTTATCTCTGCCACGATGCCGCTGAAGCAGAAAACTTTATTAATGAAAACCTACTAATCTTAAACAACCTTTCTACAGGTCATAATCTAAAACTAAACACTACAAAATCCTATTTAGTGATACTTAGCAACAAAAACAAATTAAATTTTCTTTAAAACAATCTGAATTTTTGCGCCGAAAAAGTCGTGAAATCGAAAAAAACAAGAATACAGTTCGTTAGGAAAATTTTAGCAGAAAAACTCTAGATGCTCCTCTGTTTCGGAAATGGAGGGAAAATGTAAAAACGTCGATTCATAGGTAAAAAAAATGAAGGGAAAAACTAGATCCTGCATGCAATTGGGTTCTAATGGATAAATTTTTCATGAAAAAATACTTTCCTGGTCGATGAAATTCAGCTTGCATTTCCAAATTTGGAATGTATTAAAGCTGACTCGGTGTCAAAGTGATTTATTCAACATTCAAATTAACAAATAAAAAAGTTATATCAAAAAAAATTAAGAACAAATAAAATTATATAAAGAGCTTAAAGATGAGATTCAAGATATAAGAAAGCAGCTAAAATATAATAAAATATAACGAACAACAAGAGTTAAATAATAATGTGATGATTCAAGGAAAACAAGAACCTAGATGTAATTATCGACAAATTGGCAACTAAATTAAATATCCCGAATATCTCTAACAGTATAAAGAATGCATATAGGTTAGGGAATTGCAAGGAATACAAAACATTGCTAATTAGAATAAAATTTAGAATTGAAGAGGACCATAATAATAGACCCCCATCCAATCCAAGCAACGATTTCCTAATTAAACTTGAATCTGTGGCAACTAAGTATAATGTAATAGTATATTACATAACGAGAATGGTAAGTAGCTTATTACAAAGGAGAAAGAATACTGTAATGTAATCAAACGAGTTTGTAATAAGCAAATTACCATCAAGCACTGTACTATACTTTTTCTACGACTACTTTTAAAATGCCGGATGGTGTATTTTTTAAGTTTTAAATAATGCATTTATCAGCATACTTTATTTATAGATTATAGTTTATAATATTAATTAAGCAAAGTAAATCTAATGAAATATGAATTCATTAAAACTCTATATAAATTCTGAATTTAATTCAATTTTTATACAACTAATTAGGAATTATTTATTATCATTATTGATATTAAGGTTAATAGTAAAATTTGTACATTTTTTATTACAAAAGGAGCTATTGATTTTTCAGAAATATTTGTATTCATTGTTAAAATATTTAATGAAATCCTTGATTGTCAATTATCGTAGAGTTGGATGGTAAATTACTGTCGATAGATTGCAATATTCTTTCAGAAGTTGTGTATTTGCAATGGATTAATCCACGTATCTTTCCGCAACAGTAGAAGGTTTCCATCCACCAAGTCCCTTCAGCGCCATTAAGTCATCTGTTGCGTCGACCAGAATTGTAGTTGAAGGTGGTATTAACGTATTCTTTGACCCTACGGATTGTAACAAATTAAATTGTACAATATTAAATCTGAAAAGAAATGCGGCAGCCAGCGATGAGGAAATAAGAGTAATTGATTTATTTAACATAAAATAACACATTTCAAGTATATTAGCACAACTTGCAAATAGTGCACTTAGCACCGGTAAATTTTCTTCTGAACTGAAGATATCTTAAAGTGTGCCAAATATACAAGTCAGGATTGAAAACACAACAAAATAACTATAGACTCTCATCTTCATAATCAGTGTATTTTGAAAAATCATGGAAACAGGAATAAAAAAACGAACGATATCATTCATCGAGTACAACCGTTGTTCTTGATAACTATATTTCAACCAACTTAAATAACAGTAAATTCATAATAGCAGTTTTTGTTGATATGTAAAAGGCATTTGATGTGGTAAGTCATACTATTTTATTAAATAAGTTATAAATAATGGGGTTTAGAGGATGTATACTCTCCTTGATTAGGTATTACTTATTAAACAGAGAGCAATATGTATATGTAAACCAGCAGGAAAGGGTAATCTTAACTTATATCTGTGGTATGCCCCAGTGATCCGTTTTAGGACCTTGGCTATACGCACTTTATGCTCTTAGTCTGAGGGTATCTGGGTTGGGTTCCCAATACTATACCTTTGTAGACGACACTGTTTTATTATCAATTACAGTTCTGAGAATCTGGTTAATCGAGTAAATAATGACCTAGTTGAATATAGCCAGTGGTTACTACAAAATAACCTTAAGACAAATTACATAAAACAAAAAAATAAAGCCAATTAACATACCCTTAAACGGAATAAAAGTAGAAAATATAAGCAGCATAAAATACTTAGGACTTGTACTGAATGCAAATCTTAACTGGAATGCCCACATTGAGCATGTAAAAATCAAAATTATTTCCTTCATTGGAGCATTATACAAATGTAAACATTTTTAACTAACAGCTAAATTTAAAATATATAATGCTTATATCCTTTCAATCTTACGGTACCTTATTCCAGTATGGGGTACTTGCAGCAACACTAGCTTTGAAAAAGTCGAAGTTCTACAAAATAAATTACTCAAAATTCTTTTCACTCTTGTCTACCTTATGCATACATATGACCTAAATAAACTATTGAAAGTACAATCGACTGACCAGATTCGTGAGAGAGAGCGAGCAAAACTAACTTGTAAAATTATTAATAAGTTACAAAAAATAAATTACACCATAGTTTATTCAAATGGCATATACGAATATCACTTAAAAAACAACAATCAGACTAAATAGTGCTAGAACTAATATATCATTAAAAAACCCTGTTGCTGAAGTTGCACGAATATTTAACAATCTGTCTAATGCAATAAAACTAGAAATCTCATACAACAAATTTACTAAAAAACTTAAAATGAATTCTGATATTAAATTGTCATTGTAATATAATATATCAATCAAACTTTGGTACCAATGCTACAAATGCATTGTTTGGGAGTTCTTTCATTTAGTTGAGCCACGGTATAAATAGATATTATTTGTACTCTGGTTGAGCGATCAACCTAACTGTAACCTAAATGGAAGTTAGCATTATATTACTCATATTACTGCAAAAATATTTTGTAACTGATTGTATTGCTTAGTAAATTATGTTTATTAAAAAAAAAGAGTTTTGTAACTTTTACTTTTTATCCGACGACGCCGACGTAGTCATACGCAATTAGACTTCCTGACAACACTGAGCAAACTAATTTAAAAAATATTTAAGAGTCGTCGCGACGTTGGCGTGCTACTATTTCGTGACTCGATTTCGAGGTTGGTGTTTGACCAAATTCCTAGTAGGTAAATAGTGAAAAGAGAATCCGCGGGTAACAACAGCACCGCCGCGCCGTTGGAAAAAAAAATAAATGTATACAAAAGCCAAGAAATTAGAGGACAATCCATATTTCTTGTATTGATTTTAACAAACCTGCAACTACTAATGAAAGTTGAATAATTATTGTGTTTTTGATTAAGTAGGTGATGGCGAAAACACATCCCATTATCCCCAAGACTTAAAAATACAGAAGCATTTGATATTATGCACAGATGAGAGACACGCCTTAAAAATATGTTAAATTAAACAAGAAAAAAAATGATAAATAACAACAATTTTCAAATGTAAACTATCTTAAAATGATACTTTACAGTTCAGTAATACTACTATACTATACTGTATTATTGGAAACCTATTTAATTAAAACGGATTTTTTTTTCTTTCATGGCAACATGACGTTATTTTTCAGGTGCAAATAAGCTTTCAGGGGATGGCATCGTTGGCTTTTTATAGAAATCCGATCATAAAGTTTTTTACGAATTACCCACATCATCGGCCTCTTACGTTGCGGTTACCGCCTTTCCAACTTACCTTCTGTCGGCTATACGAGATACGAGACACTACAGTCGCAGTAAGACTATGTAGTATCTTCCGGTAATCGATATGACGTTCGTAAACATTTTAATTATAGCAATATTTTAAGCAGTGGGCAGTTGACACTTTGAAAACGTCTGAGGGCAACTATAAATTCGACTCTCAGACGAAGGCCCCTAGTCATCCCAACGTCATGTCATATATTATGTTCCAAGTCCTTTTCCAACTAATATATTGCCTACAACACAACGTTGGACAGTCGCCTATTAGCTGGTAGTTGGGAAAATGCTCCTTGTGTGTTCACTTGTTATTGATCTCATGCCTTCTTTTAACGCTCTCTTGCTCTATTTATCAATTAATTATCAGTTAAAAATATCACCTATACATAACAGTTTTCGGTAACATAGTTAATTAACCGTCGGAGTCGGTTTCATAGTTAACAGTTTGATCGCCAAAACGTTATATTGGCAGCACATTTGAAGCCGGAAATAGTTTGTGATTGCCTGGACATTTTAAATTTTACGCTGATCCAGTCGATGCCAGTTTGGGGTGAAAACAATAATTTAAAAATACCTGTATCTATTGTGAATGTTTCTGGCTTTTTGCATATAAAACAAATTTGATATAATATAGAGGTAAATCAGGACAATTACGGTCATCATCACTGGGGAAAAATCATTTTATCTAATCGAACTTGTTGCATCCTAATCGGCAGATTGATAACCCTTTTGATTTCAATGATGCTGAGCATAATTTTGCTTGGAAACTGGTTCGTGAACACAATTTATTAATGCACAAGCAATATTCAGAAAATCACTGAGGTGTCATCAGTGTTGTATGGGAATGACTAAAGAATTTGAAAATCCTGTTTATATAATATCAGTTACGAGATTCAGCGATCCAGCGAGTTTTTATTACTCTCCTAGATTAATTTGCCTGTTCAGTTGACTCTGAACTCTAGCTAAAAATGGAAGCATCTTATAGTTAACGTTTAAGTTTTAAGAGACTCTACAGCGATTCGATAGATAGAAGTTCACCCGCTTGACACTAATTTTGAGCTTTTTCTATATCCAAGATTAGTTCATTTTCCAGAATTTGTGCAGCGTGGTTTCTTACATCACAAAAATTGGGCCTATGAACACTATCAATATAACTGTTCTGAGCTACAATAAGTCCAGCTTAGAAAAATGTATAATACTTGAGAAACGAATAAGACTGCCTTTGTATTCAGAACTGTGAACTTTTTTTTCAAAATTATTTTTGGAAAAGTATCCGAAAGACCTTGTCTGAGTTTTATTAAAAATGCCATTAAACATTTTTTCGTTACATACATTCTTTGTCCAGCGAAGAAATAGAAGTCATATAAGCTTCTAAATTACTTTTTATTTATTGAAGTGAGTTGAGTACATTGTCGGAGAAGTTCTCGTTGATACCGTATTTTTTTCGGATGATCAACGTATCATTTTACGCAAATTTGAGAAGCATAATGATAACAAAAGTGACATTGACATCGATATATCGATTTGCATGAATTGCAACTGCACATTTCCAGAAAAAATAAATTATGATTTATTCAGCATCCAACTTGATGACTTATAAAAATATTACTTTTAATATAAAAATCAATATTCGCATCAAGTAGTGGAAGTCTGTTGTTGGTGAAACCATTATATTTTCTGCTTGTTTTCGAACTGGAACCTCCATGTGTATAGTTGCTTCATTTCCTTCTAATTCTATTAGGTGTTGACTTCTATGATCCCAATTAGCGCATCTTTTTAAGTCTTCATTAATATGGTATTTTAATCTGGCAACCGGAATTTGATTCGGTGTAGGAGACCAGACTATTCTTAATAGACAATTTCATCTTGTTGCGAAATCCGAATAGTTCTACGCAAGTATGGTCTTGCCAACACGTGACACAAAATAGCTAACTCTTTTTAAGGTTCAAAAATAATTTACTTATCTCAAAAACTGTTTTCCTTACATGAAATTTTTAAATACATACGTGATCTGAAATTATGCAGATTGTTTCAGTATTTATGGTAAAGAATGAAACACGGATTTTATGGATGAATATAAGATCTTTTGCCCTATGAACATCCTCGAAAAATTTTTCGTTTATTAATTGTTTTTTAGCAACTCAATAAACGCTTTCGATAATTTTGTTGAAACTTAGCGTCTTTCTTAATGCATTTCGATTTAATTTACTTATTCCAGGGTAATTTTTTGAAAAAGTCATAATTACCTAGAAAGGGATGGTCTAGTTAACGCTGCATTGTACAGAATGCCCTTAAAATGTAATCTTAATTCTTACAGATTGCATCATATTATTTAGATAGCAGCTCAAAAGTAACCGAGTTTGTCTAATTAACATCGCCTTACGTAAAGTAGCTCGAAAAACCATTATTGCACAGTGTCCGTTTTTGAAATGTTGACCTCACTCTTCGAGTAGACCCGGTAGAACTTTGACGCAACGATAAAAAAAAATATTATTTTGGAATTAGCTATATCAAAATTGCAGAAAATTGGACATAGGACCAAATTACACTTAAATAGTGCCCTGTAGAAAATATTAAATTTACTGTATAAACTGCGGAAATGTCCAGTCGTATCTTTAATCTAGTAACAAATTTGGATTTGAATTCTCCAGCAAGTGTTGAGGTTCTAAAGAGCCAGTATTTTGCTGTACGCTCACGTCAAATCAGATATTAGAAACGTATTATATGATTGAAAAAATCATATTTCATAAATCATAAACCGTTGGTAGTTGTTTCTTTAATGTTTTATGTTATGGCGCTATTGTTGTTGGTCTTAGCATCTAGAATAGTGGGATAGGAGTTAAAACTACTGCATTTTCACTTGATTTTTTAAATACTTTGATCATTCGTTTTTAAGAAAAGTACTCTACATTTCTTTCGATAAAATAAGCCGTTTTCGAAAAAAAAAAAAAATATTTTTTGTATAACACCTATAATCAGAACACCAGTGGTTTTTCTTTCGTTAACAATGTATTATTGAAACTCGATATTAATTATTGAAGCAGGTTTTTTTTTTGCAACACTTTTTCCTGCGTAACTAACTAAGCTTGACCCACACAGCAGATAACTAAATCTGAGCAATACAACCTTATAGGCAACGTAAAATTCAACTCAGTTGAAGGGAATATACCCATGTAACTGTATATAACTTGACCGCTGATTTGACTAATCAATAGAAGGGCCGACATCAGCCCATAAGACGCAGATGTTTGGTACGCGAGTGCATTCGCGCAAGTGAAAAGTGCGAAGCGAGTTCGTGAAACGAAGACATCTATCTTATATTATATAAAGATTAGTCACTAAGCATAAAAACATGTTCAATTTTGAATAAAGATTATATTGATTGATTGATATTAATTATAAGAAAACAATTCAAGATACAGGCTCGGACCTGACACATGAATTTCTAATTGTGCATTTTTCTTACATAAAAAATGGCAAATGTTATTAATGGAAACCCTATTTTCACTTCATTTTTGCACCATACGAGAAATGTAACTATCTAGACATGAATTTAAGTTTTTTAAGAAGCAAAAGCGGTTTTCAAGAATGCCTCTGCTGAAAAACGAAATTAGTATTATAATTTACATCAAATTTAAAAGTTTCTTTTTTTCTAGGTATGTGTGAAAACATTAAAGAAAATAACATGATGGGTTCAATCCATCGATGAATTGGCAAGTGTAAGTACCTACATCATTATTTAAATCTTTCTGTACAATTTGATCATTGTTATTTATTTACCCTATCAGGGGGTCTAGAATATTAGTGCATTAAATCGACACAATAATCAGCAAATGTAGATTAAACTTGACATTACCTCAACCTAGTGATTATCACGAAAGAAATATCTTTTTTATAGCAATATTTAATGGGCCTGTCATAGTATGCTTTTCCACCACATTTTGGATTGTTTATTGTTAGTTTGGGTTAACACGCTTTAATATTTTAATATTTTCATTAGTTTGAATTAGCTTGTTTTGGTTTGGGTTAGTTTCTGTGAATTTAATTTGATTAATGATAATGATTAGTTTGGTTGAGTTTGGGTTAATTTAGAGTAGCGAAATTAATTAATTGTCAAAATAATTTAATTTAAAAAAATAAATACGAATGTAATTCAAATAAATAAATTGACTTTCCTGAACAGACCACTTTTCTCTGCCTTCAGGCGGGTTCGCAGAAACTAAAAATAAAATTAATTTTTAAATGTAAAAGATTTCAGTTAAGTGAAATTAGCCCCCAGCTTCAACTTTCGTTTGACTGAATTCATTCGAAAAAATATACTCATAGAAATTTCTGCAAGGTTAAAGAAAGAAACACGGTATTGCAATTTTTCTATGAAAACTTTCCATGTAATGTAAAGTACTTTATTGTCCAAAACATATTATACATAACATTTCTTATTGACAAAGCTTTGTAAAATGTATACAAAATATAGAACAAAACGAAACAATGTCAAAAAAGGAAAAAAGCATACCAGAAAAACATAAGGAAGGGAGTTAGAACATATTAAATGGCAAATATTACTTCTGTAATATACAATATCGCAGTATCCACATCAGCACAGTCAAAATTTGCAATGGCTTATTGCGGTCATTTATCACAATAAAAGTTTAATAACTCACACACGCTATAACTTAAAAAAAAATGAATAAATGTTTAGTCCTGCTTGAAAAACTCGTCAATAGAATAGAAAACTCTCTTCAATAAAGAGCATTTCAAAGTTTTGCGAATGGCTTTTAGATCTTAAATATTTCTAATCAGCAGATCAACGTGATTGTATATCTTGATGCCACTGTAAATCATCGAATTTCTCACAAGGCTGGAATGTGGAATAAGCAATTTTGTTAATTTGACGTGCACCATATACCGGCTGAGGATTGGGAAATTGATACTTGCAACGGTACATCAGGCTATTCCGAGCTGACTTGTACTTATTTTTGGTTTAAAATAATAACTTTTCATCTTCAACCTATTTTAAATTACTGTCTGATCTGACCAGGTAACAACACTGTGGAAAATTCCGCATTAAACATTATGAAAATATTAATAAATAATGAATTCTTGTGTTGCCCATCAAGTTCATTTAAAACTGTTTTGTTTTTGCCTTTTAAATAAATGTCAGTCAATAATTATTTAATTATTGTAAAATGAACATTTTTAATGTTATAGTTGAATTTACATAAATATAGCAGTAGAATATATTATTTAAAAATGTTAAATAATTTCAAATATGCAGCTCATGTGCTTGAAATTGGTCGCTTCGTACGGTAGAAAAGTATTTGTGACGACTACGCGTCGGTGCAGTTTTTTTTCAAGAAGTGATTCTGATTGAAATGTAGGATAAGAGTTTTAGATCTATCTTGTATCGGCGACCAAATCGAGAAGTTTGAGAAGGTAGGCTCGTAATTTTCTTTATTTCTCGCGTTATTTGGTTTTGATTTCAAGTTTTCTATATCGAAAAGTCTGTCGTTTGATCTAAACCGATATTTAGGGCAGTATATGGACAAGCGTTGTTTGTTGTAGGGTGTGTCTATTATCGTTTCATATACCACGTTGTCTTTTGCGTGGGTATGTTTTTGCCTGTAGGGCATATGGATTATTGTTTTCTTTTTTGGCATTAAAGCTCTTTAAAAAGAGAAAAAAAGGACTTGATCTTACAAAAGGGGAAGTTTTTATATTTCAGTTTTACTTAAGCAACCCAACTGATAGAATCGATTATATTGGCCACATCACACATCTAGGTTCTAGTTGGAGGTAGCAATTTTTAGAAGTTAATAAACAAAACCGGTCTGTAGTGTAGGAGATCCAGTCCAGTTTTCTCTAGTATCGCTATCGGTTGTTATGAGTTATATGGGGGATTAGAGTTAAGCTTAGCTAGTTATTGTTCGACCTATATAAATATTTATATCGTCCCTTTAGATATTTCAAGAGCACCTTCTCAAGCCTTTCTTGACCGTGGTGGGCCCCTGATCGTAATTGCTTCGTTTCTTTATTTCTCTTTAAATTTGTCATCTTTCTTTTTGAATTAAGTTGATTTTTGAGTTAGAAAGTAGCTTTCAGATGATAACTAAATTCTGATTACCTGTTTAAATTTATTGATTTCACTTTTGTTTTTGCCTTATTTTTATAATGTTTTTTGCTTAATTGAAATACTGTTCACAATATTTATCAGCTTAGAGAGCTATTTTTTTTTTATTTTTTTTTAACTGTTCACTGTCTTATTGGAAACATAATTGTATTTTTAGTAAATTAAGGAACTAATTAAAAAGAAAGTGCATTTGTAGTTAAACCTGTATAGTAACAAATTGGCTTTTTATTTGAATTATAGTAATAAAACAAGCAATATTGTAACATACTTATTTTTATGAATTAGGCAAACCATTTCCAGAATAAATAAAGATGGAATGGTCAGGATAGAGTGTTTGATAAAAAGAAGTTTACAGAGGGTTCTTGGGTGCGCATTACAGAACGAAGACAAATTGACACAGATATCGAGAGCAAGCTCCCCAAAATGGCAAGGCATATCTGAGATGTGACTCAACACGGGAGTAATATACGTTACGTCCAACTTCTCTACCAAGCTCCCGAAAGGTAGCCCGAACAGAAAAACAACCAGATGCTAATGTTGTGTTAATGATATAAAGATACAATTTTAGGTTTTCGTCAATACACAGATCTAGAAACTTAGAAGAGTTCACAGCCTGGATGGTCGTGTCACCAAATATAAGGCCATTGACAGGACAGTTGAAGCCGATGAGGTTAGTTTTAGACATATTTAAGCAGAGACGATTGGCGTTACACCGCTGCCTAATCCTTCCGAGATCCAACACAATATCCCGCAGCAGCTGCCTCGGATCCTTGTTGCACCACAGTATGGTGGTGTCTGTCATCCGAAAACAGCGTAAAGCGCCCAGCAATTTCAAGCATAGTCAAATCAGTCACATATATTAAAAAAAGAATTGGCCCCAATATGAAACCCTGGGGTGCGCCGTATGAAGTACGTTGCCTGCTAGACGACACACTGTGTATGTGGACAAACTGCTCCCGGCCACAAAGATAGCTTCCGAACCACCGATGTGCCCCGCCCCGAATCCCGTAAGCAAAGAGTTTCCGCAGCAACACCCATGACTCACGCAGACAAAAGGCTTTTGACAGGTCCCAAAACATTGCAGCAGTCGCCATTCGCCTATTTATACCCTGGAAGACCCCTGACAGAAAGTCGAACGTTGCATCAGATGTACTCCTATTAGATCGAAATCCATACTGATTTCCAGAAGAATGTTATGATTATTTAGGAATGATAAGAGACGATTCTTCACTAGGCCTTCAACGAGCTTGTAGAGAGTAGACAGCAAAGAAATCGGCCTATCATTTGGGTTGTAAAGAGGTATTACTTTAGCCATTTAAAGCAATCTAGAAAGGAAGCAGACATGAAAGAGATATTAATAACGCGTGATAGAGCAGCAAAGGCACTATCAGGTAGACTTTCCAGTACTCTGATAGATGTTCCATCGTCAGTCGCTGCATTTTTGTTTTTCACGAAACTTATGGTTTTTCTGATTTCATGGGGACTAGTTGGAGTACATTTAATGTATCAGTCATATTCACACTAGACATTTAGTTATATTAGTGGGTTAGTTAGATCACTGCCAATCGATGAGTAATAATCTTTTAGAGAGTTGGAGTAAATATTTATTTAAGAAGGTTAGTTTGAGTAGCATGGAATATCTAAAATTAGTATGAATTAACGAAAATGAATTTAATAGTATAGATGACTATATAATTGAAAAGACTCCTTTTCCCGTGTTCAGGAAGGAACAATATAATTTGTAAGTCTACCAGATTTCAGTTAAACGAAAAATGACACATATTATTTATGGTTTTAACTTGGGTTGGCAAAAATCCAGAAAAATTAAACGGTTTTATCGATTTCTTTCAGAAAAAACTGGATCATTCAAGCGACTATCCCCGTAAGCAACAATTGCCTTAAAAAACCGACAACGTTAGTAAAAATCACACGATGTTTTCAGTATTTTTAAAGTTCAAGGGTGGAACTATAGTTCGCCCAGCCGTTGTTGACCCTCGAAACGCATGCAATTGCATGCGTTTCGAGGGTCAAC
>MU182022.1:264645-276082 GCA_016904865.1 Pissodes strobi | reverse complement strand
CATAATTCGTCAATCGTAAGACTTAGAGATTTGATATTTGGTATTTATGTAAAGATTTAAAATAATTAACGATTAACGTTGACAAGTCGGTTACCATGGCAACCAATTGGTAATATGTACATCACTAATAAAACATATAGTATGGTACTTAGGATTGTTTATGAAGCTTAATTTGATACTAAAAAATTGGTTGCTATGGTAACCAAAAAAAAAAGTAAAAAATCGTCATAATTCGTCAATCGTTCGACTTAGAGATTTGATATTTGGTATTTAGGTAAAGATTTAAAAAAAATAACGATTGACATTGACAAGTCGGTGACCATGGCAACCAAGTAGTAATATGTACATCACTAATAAAACATATAGTAAGATACTTAGGATTGTTTATGAAGCCTAATTTGATACTAAAAAATTGGTTGCTATGGTAACCAAAAAAAGCAAAAAATTGTCATAATTCGTCATTCGTACGACTTAGAGATTTGATATTTGGTATTTAGGTTAAGATTAAAAAAAATTAACGATTGACGTTGACAAGTCGGTTACCATGGCAACCAATTATTAATATGTATATCACTAATAAAACATATAGTATGGGACTTAGGATTGTTTATGAAGCCTAATTTGATACTAAATAACTGGTTGCTATGGTAACCAAAAAAAAGTAAAAAATCGTCATGATTCGTCAATCGTACGACTTAAAGATTTAATATTTTGTATTTAGATAAAGATTTTAAAAATTAACAATTGACGTTGACAAGTCGGTTACCATGGCAACCAATTAGAAATTTATCACGGTAAAATTAGACTAGCGATTGGTAAGTCTAATTATAAGGGCTTTCTAATTATAGGTCACGGTACGGATAGGAGCGTGGCAATAATGTGTGATCGAAGGTCACACAAACGAGGCCCGAAGGGCCTCGCGCGTGCCGCAGGCACAGGCGGCCACGCCGCTTGTTATTTTCAATTTCGATCTAAGGTAGAAAAAACTTATAAGAGGCAATTATATAAAGGCCTTTATTATTATAGAAGCTCTCGGTTTGTTACACCGTTCATTATATTAAGCCCGGCAAAGCTAAAACGTGAATAATACATTAGGACGATTAAATGTAATTGTAGGATCCTAGTTTATACGCCGTCTGCCATCAGTTTGACCCAATTTTATTTTTCCAGTAATGGCAGTTGGATATATTTTATATACACTGTTTAAGTCCTTAATTTGTCCCTTGCGGAGTTGGTATTAATAAACTATGAATGCCTTATCGATTATCGATCGGAAACTAGCTTGAAGTTATAAGATAGGAAGAAATAAAAAGGAGCATCCAATAAATTGTCTAGTAGGGGAACGATATTTTCAATGGGGAGGGAATTACAGAAAAAAAAAACAAAGGGCTCAAAATTAAATTAATTATGAGCATAGGTTTCGTACCGGTGTAATTTCACCTGAACCTCCCGAATATTCAATGAGGCAGCAAAGTACAATCACGATTTGTATGCGTTACCCTAAAACGAAAAAAAGCAGACTGCAGTCTTTAAAAATTAAATGGAATACAAAGATTGTTTCATTATTAGGTTTCGTACATGCACACAGCCTTTAGTCTTCATTTAATTTAATAATTTAAACACAATTAGAAGTATAAAAGTATACACTAATAAAGTAACTTCTGGAAATTTTCAAAGGTATATGGTCGAAAACAGTTTGGGTTAGTTGTTTTCAATATACAGGCTGAGAAATCCGACAGACATGCAGATCACATGACTATAGATTGATTTAGCGTAAAAAATAAACGGATTTTTACTCACTAGCATTTAGGCCATTAACATCCAAAAACAAAAAAAAAATCATATTTAAAACCCTTCCATACCTGGATAATTTTGGTGAAATTCATATGTTAAAGCCAGATTTTCACTAAACCGAGCAAAAAATATAACAAGTTTTCAAAACCACAAACATTTTGCGTAGCTTTTGAAAACAGCGTATCTAGGATTTGTGAGCCCCTAGCCAAAACCCCTTATCGAGGAAAATATATGTTTTAAATTGACCTACAAAAACTACATTTTCAGCATTTATCAAATTAAAAACTTAAAAGGAACTATTTAAAGTGTATTATTAAATTAATAATTATTTAGAATTTGATGAATTCATGAGATGATAAAAATCAAAAGAACTAAATATCATCAAGGTAATATAGCTTAATGGTTTCAAATACGGAACTTTTCCAAACAAAGATTGCATAATCTAAATGGCTAATTAGTTTACGCATACACTTCGTACTAATGAAGGTACTCATAATATCTGTTGCCCCATTTAAAATAATGTAATCAATTATTTTTGTCCAGTTCGACTGTCCGATGCGTCCATCCAATAAGACCAAATGGGCGCTTGCTTACCTTTAAGATAAACAAAGTTTTGTTTATCTTAAAGGTAAGTAATCGCCCATTTGTTTGTATCGGATGGACGCATCGAACAGTCGAATTGGACAAAAATAATTAATTACATTATTTTAAGAGGAGAATTCCTAGAGCCTCTGCCACCCCGTGCGAAAAGAGAAACTGCCCCCCCCCCCTCTCTTGGTTTAAATGAAATTATTTTAAAATTAAAAAAGAAAAAAGAGACTTAAGATTATTATTAAACCAGAATTTATTTTTGCACATACTGCATAGTGTGGGTACAAAAAGTCGCCGTAAAAATGAATTTAATGAGTGCCTCACCTTTATAAGCACATAACTGAAGTGAAACTTCTAAAAGAAATAAGTATTAGGAACTGAGTTTTCATTTTCTTTTTTGAAGCTTGTTTTCTCAAGTTTTGCCCCCGGTTTCGACACTTTTCAATTTTTTTCTTCCTTTTTTTCCAATTTTATTTTTTTTATTATTTTTTTTCTTTATTTCGTTTTGTAATACTTTTATTAATTTTCCGATCCATATTTTCCATTTTCTTTTTAATAATTTTTTTTCTTATTTCATTTTATAATACTTTTTTTTACAATTTTTTCCCATTTTTTCGAAAAAATTTTGGTATTAGGTGAGGTGGAGGTACAATTTCCAACGCTTTTCAAATTTTCGATCCGACAAAGAGAGAATTTCGAAATCATACGATTTTCTTTAAATTTCAATATGTTGTAGGTATGGATAAGTACTTCAGAAAAATGTATTGTATGTTTTTGGCAGGAATGTCAAACTGGTGAGAGGAGTTTGATTACGGGGAGTGACGCCCCTGCCATTCCGAGTTGCCATGGGATATGGCCCATCAAATCCCATCGTCCTCCCCCAGGCTGGAGAACACAGTACAAAGTCTGGAGCTGATCACTGGGGAGTGATCCAACAAACCCCATTTTTACCCCTGTCAGACTAGGGACCGCCAAAGGAATGAGTCTGAGGCCGATGCTTCGAGTGGAAGCGGCCCTAGGTGGTAGATGCATAAGCCTACTCGCATCGTCCGGTGAAAGACCACCCCACTAGAATTGGGGAGCGCTAAGTGGTTTTCCCAAATCACGTTCCGCTTCCGCGCTGGTGATCCCGGGTTTCACAGTAGGAATATATGGACATGATGGTGCTTCCAGGATCAAAATATTCCGGAGGTAAACTCCCCGGCCATTCGGATCTCCGGGCGCTGGGTGGCCCTGGGAGCCCTTCATTCCGCATTTCACAGACAGCAAAGATACCGAACCAATTTAGAATAGATTTCTGCAACATAAGAGGCCTAAATACAAACATAAATTCGGTACACCAACATCTACAAGCAAATAGACCACACACATATTAGCCCTTACAGAAACACAAGTATGTTCTACAACAACAACAGTGAACTACCTCTATCCTGGTTACGACTTACATACCCGATTTAGATATAAGTTCGGAATATGCCTTTTTGTCCGAAGCGACTTTTCATGTCACCGCGAGGAAACACTCGAACCGAACAACCTTGACGTCATGTGGCTCAAGTTCACCGCCAAGGGATTAACCAAGTTTATATGTTGTCTCTATCGCCCTCCGAGCGATAGAGCCTACCAAAGCTTTTTCTCAACACTAGCTACCACCTTTGACTCAATACAGGTCGATCACCCCAGTTCAGAAATAATCGTTCTGGGAGACTTCAATGCCCACAACACCAACTGGCTCAAACATCACAACAAGACCGACAACGAAGGTAGAGAGGCTGAAGCATTTGCCATCAGCTGCGGGCGTACTCAACTTGTAGACGAACCAACTTGAACCTCCGAGAGGGGCGAATTCTCCGCCCTCCTGGATCTTTTTCTGACCACCAATCCTGACCAGTACAAGGTTACAGTTGGTCCGCCATTAGGTACCTCCGACCACAAACTTATTACAACGGTTTGTGAATTGCCACTCATACAGAAGGATCCACCATTGCCTCGCAAAATCTGGCATTACAATTCTGCAAACTGGGACGATCTGAGGCAGTTTTACCTAGATTTTCCTTGGCTCGACGTCTGCTTTGCCACTGACGACCCGTCAGACTGCTGCGAAGAGATCATGCAAGTAATCTCCTCAGGAATGGAAGCATACATCCCAAATTCCATCAAGTTACCATCAAAAGGAAAGCCCTGGTTCGACAAAAGATGCGAAAGAGCTGTAGGAAGGAAACAGCAAGCCTATAAGTACTGGCAGCAAAATCAGACCGCTGAAAATCGCAATTATTTTATCGAAGCGAGAAACGAGTGCAAGCCTGTGATCGACGAAACTAAGGACAAACACAATCAAAGGATCAGGAAAAAACTTTTGCAATGCCCCAGTGGCTCCAGGAATTTCTGGTCGGTAGCAAAGGCAGTAAGTAACAACTTTACAAAAACGTCTCTCCCACTTTTGACGGACGAACGTGGCATCACGGCGACTACAGCCAAAGAAAAAGCAAACATGCTCGCCAAAATGTTTTCATCGCACTCTACCTTAGACGTGCCCCAAAGCAAGACTCTCCCCACTATACCGAACATCAACACCACCATGGCAGAAGTCAAGTTTTCTCATCGTGATATTCGCAAAATCCTTAAAGAACTAGATACGCAAAAGGCATCAGGACCGAACGGAATACCTGCCATCGTGCTAAAGAACTGCGCCAACGAACTAACACCTGTTTTTTCCAGGCTTTTTTCTCTTTCTTACAGAAAAGGGATTTACCCATCCTCTTGGAAAGTCGCTCGAGTGCAACCTATTCCAAAAAAAGGCAAGAAAACCACGCCCTCAAACTATCGCCCGATTGCCTTGCTTCCAATAATCTCCAAAGTCATGGAACGTGTAGTCAACCAGCAACTACTCAAGTACCTCGAGAGCAACAGAATAATCAGCGATAATCAATACGGCTTTCGCAAAGAGAGATCGACAGGAGATATATTGGCCTACGTCACTCATATATGGAGTAGGGCAATTGAAAACTACGGAGAGTCTCGAGCGATTGCGTTGGATATTTCAAAGGCATTCGACAGAGTTTGGCATGACGGACTGCTCAACAAACTGCCGTCCTTGGGACTGCCCGCCTCTCTCTGCAGCTGGCTGGCCAGTTTCCTTAAGAACCGATCCCTACATGTTGCAGTCGATGGACACATCTCGGACACATTCACGATCAACGCGGGCGTGCCTCAGGGCGCAATACTTTCACCAACTCTGTTCCTCATCTATATTATGACCTGCTGATCGAAACGAATAATCCTGTTTACAGTTTTGCAGATGACAGTACCCTTGTCTCCCACTTTAGATCAGAAAAACCCTTACCAGCGACTGAGACTCATCACCGCAGGCAGCAATTAATCAAGACCTGGAGAAAGTTCAAACTTGGGGCGACCGAAATTTGGTCCAGTTCAATGCAGTAAAGACCCAAGCAGCAACGTTTACTAAGAGGGCCAATACAGCGGGCCCTGACATCATTAATGCAGGATTGACCATTCCTTCATCCTCGTCAATCGGGCTGCTGGGTGTCTCGGTCAACAGCAATATGTCATGGCATGACCATGTTGCTAACATCGCAAAATCAGCCTCCCAGAAGCTTGGTGCGCTATTTCGCAACAAAAAAAACTATACACCGCAGCAGTTGCTCTTGCTGTACAAAGCGCAAATAAGACCGTGCTTAGAATATTGCTCACATATCTGGGGTGCCGTACCAAAGCATACCCTAAAGCTGCTGGATTCCATTCAGAAGAGGGCTGTGCGTCTCGTCTGCGATCCGGAGTTGACCCGGAATCTGGATAGTCTGGAACATCGCAGACATGTGGCCGAGATGTCTCTGTTTTACAGATACTTTCACGGCAGAGTAAGTCGCCCTGGTCAAGAGTAAGTAATTGACCCACTCCCACGCCGACGAGCAAGTCGGAGCACACATGTTACGCTGGCCGCATCCTTAAAGGTAGGTATCATCTTATTCATTATATCTCGCTAACACATTTAAAAGGGTTTTACGTGCAACACCCTCTAGGGATTGCACACTTTAAAAATCAGCTGATCTTAACGTAAGAAATGCTAAGTGCATTAATTGCGGACAAGAAGGACACCCGGCGAACTATAGATGTTGCCCAAGTTATCAGTTGATATAATGGAAATAAGCAGGAGCTGAGTGAGCCTACTACTAGTGAGATTTCCAAAAAAGACAATACAACAAATGCAGTTAGTCAAAGAAGACAACAGAAAGGAAATACGACAAACCCGTAACAAGCAACTTCTATTAAAAACGCGCTTCTGCAGGCGCTTAAAGAAATTTTTGATGATCTCAATGATTAAAATACATTTTGCATCTTGGAACGTTAACGGATTAAGGACCAGAAAGAACGAAGTAATACTATTTTTAGAGGACAATCCCAAGTACTGCTGCTGCAGGAATCACGGCTTGGGGCTGATGTAAGAATGTCATTCCCGAACTACAGATTTTTCTACAGAAATGGGATGGCGGGGGGGGGGGGGGGGGGGGGGGGTTGCAGTTCTAGTGAGGAACTATTTACAATATTATATGCTCGATCCAATTGAAGACGGAATTATCGAAAACATACCTGTAGCACTACTCATTGGCCAAAGACATATCAAAGTCACATCAGTATACAAGAGGCCAGCTGTCCACATCCCAGGATTTGACCCACATATTACCGCCCCTGGCAACTCCTGTCAGGCAGTCCCGACAGACGGCAGGAGCGCACCAGTTCGTCGTACAACTAGAAACACGTAGAACATCGCTTTACCAGAACTCCTTTGTCTGGCGCACCGCATCACTGTGGAACTCACTTCCAGGACATCTGTTTCCCACTAATTACAACCTACAAATATTCAAGAACCGTGTCAATCAACATCTTCGCACACACACCGCTCGTCGAGCGCCATAGGATCTACCTTTAGTGTGTGTGCCACTGCCATAAAAAAAAAAAATGTTAGAATATGGTGCCCCCCCCCCCCACCCCATTTGGCTAAAGTGGCATATCAAAGTTACGCTAATCACAATACATTTTTTTTGCATTTTAAGCTAAAAAATAGTCTATATTTAATAGATTGTAACAGCTGTGGGTATACAAAATAATTTTTAAGATAAGGTAAGTCCAGTGGCGTACATAAAAATATTAAAAAATTGTGCAAAATATTTTTAATATTTTTATGTACTTCACTGGACTTACATCTTAAAAATTATTTTGTATACCCACAGCTGTTACAATCCATTAAATATAGACTATATTTTAGCTTAAAATGCAAAAAGAATAAAAATATGTATTGTGATTAGCGTAACTTTGATATACCACTGTAGCCAAATGGGGGGGGGGGGGGTGCACCCTATCCTAACATACATTTTTGTGAAGTACTTATCCAAACCTACAACATATTAGAATTTAAAGAAAATCGTATGGTTCCGAAATTCTCGCTTTGTCGGGTGTGTGGTCCTTTACCCCTTAAATTAGAGCCTTGGTCCCCCCCATATGGTCAAAGGTAGCCCCCCATGAAGGGCACATACCATAAAATATTTGACCCTGTAGCTCTTCCCGTTCTCCTGGCCAAACGATGGAGGGAGAGGGGGACCCGCGACGGGGTCCAGTTTTCGTCCATTTTACCCCGGCTACATGTACTGAAAATGTCAACGCTTTAGCTATACTGGAATTTGCTTAATTAAAGGGGCGTTTCACTTTGATAACCGTCCCAACTTTGATAAGCGTTTCACTTTGATACGCGTTTAATTTTTTCTCACTTTACCCTCGCTAAAGCAGTTTCACTTCACAAATTCAGAACTAAAAATCTCAAAATTAAATAAGGTTGCAACACGGTTTTCTGATTGAAGTTGAAAATGAAAGTATAAAATTTTATTTATTTTTTTTACTATTTTTTTTTATTAATTGAAAAGGAACCTAGCCCCGGAGAGATTCGCGTAACAAAGCCCGACCCTTGTCGTGGGGTCGTTTGAGCGCCACCCGTTCTCGCCAGCTAAACGGAAAAAGCTCTGCGGGTGTTGTGCAGGGTGACTAGGTCAGCTAAAAAAAAAATCAACAAATACTTAATTTCAAACTATCCAGGAAACTAGAAAAATTGTGGCACTATAATCAACTAACTTAATCTATCAAGAAAACACACTCTAAAGTTCTTTCTTTTTTTTGAAACACAGCAATAATCTATCTGGAGAAAAAGATTCAATTAAAATGTGGTTAAGTAAAGACAAAATAATGTTCAATGACTGCTAAAGTAATTGATAAAATAAACAGAGTACAATGTGAAGATTGTACAGAGACAATTCAGTTGGAAATACTCGGTTCTATATGCCTTATCACTAAATGCACTAAATACTACTTATCAAAGTGATCACTTGACGTTGACTACGCTTCTTACAACTAGTATGCGTGCGCTAATAGCTGCACTGATTTTAGATGTAGCAATAATAGTATGTAGCAACGAACGGCTACTGTAATTAAATCAAATGACTCGACAAGTTAATAAGAGAACCGAACTAGAATAAAACTATTGGAAGTATGGCGGTCGCTTGATTTATATGATAAATGGATAAAATTCAGAGCGGTTATATCTCCCGACCAATGAATGAAAAGAATGAAATTATCCAGCGAGCGCTTGACTTTTATTAAAATGAGAAAACAATTCAAAGAAATCAGAGTAACTGGTCCGATAAACCAGTGAATAAATGTAAATTAAATTAATTAAAATCAATGAGCTACCTCAGAACTCGGCGTTCAATGTTTGATTTATATCAATAATAGAAAACGAAGAGTGATTATAGTAAATAAATAAACATAAGAAACAATGAGACACAAAGCTTATATAGTACGATACACAGATCCCGTCGTCGAACTCTGGTGGAGGCACCGGCACTTATAGATACCCTGGAGTGGGCTCACGATGGCCTCCAGTGAGGGAAACAAAAGATTGTAGTCCTTCGATAAGGGTTCTGGCCCTCCGTAAAACTTTGTAGTCCTTCGGAAAAAATGGACTTCTGGCCCTCCAGAAAAAAATTGTGGCTCTTCAATAAAGCTCCTGGCCCACCAGAAAAAAAAAGTTGTGGACCTTCAATAATCTCTGGCCCTCCAGCAAAACCCTGAAATAATCCAGTACGCATTAAACGAAGCCCCCTTACTTTAATGAAAATCATAGACCTATGCATAAATACGTCTTCTTTATAAAACAAATTTTCCCAGACAAAAAAACCCATGGATTTGCAATGCAATAAAGCAAATAAGAGAGATATTAAGGTTCAGGCAACTTGAATATAAAAATTGGAATGAATCACCCCTAAAAAGAATATATAAACTTCCCCATATGAACAAAATTAAAGATGCATTCAAATAAAAATTCGGATTAGATAAAATGGAGTAGATAAGATAACATGTGAGAAAAGCAAATGTCGGTATTTGTACAAAAAAAGGTAACACAGATAAGCAATTAAATAATTAATTTAGGCAAAACGATAGCAATAATTACCTCAATTTGTGTGTAAGGGTGAACTATGAGAGATTCGACGGTCCGGTCTTGTATGACGAACGTGGAATCCTCTATAATTAATGAAACAAAACCATTAGCATCATGGCGTTGACGCTCGTCACAGGCAATTGAAAAAGAAATTCAGAGAAAATGCTTACCTAATACAGCAGAATCTATATCCCGATTAATCGGTCGTGTTAAAACACAAACAGAAAATCAACACATCAAATCTCCAAAGAAAGAATGCATTTTGCTAGCCACTAGCAAATATAGACTATAATAATATAAGTACGAAAATACAAGGTGCGAGGTGTCCAACGGAATTCTGATGCATTTAAACCTTCTAGAACTCGAAAATAAATCAGGATAAAAGGATGCGGAGCTCATTTTAATATTTTCGTAAGTTTTATTACATGCTATTGAAATTATCATAGTTATACAGGCTATTTCAATACATTATACAAGCAATTTTTTTGAAATGGGACATCCCATATATTATTTTATTTTTGGATTTTTCATAAAATTCTAATGTTTTTCCATATATTATTATATCATATCATATACCTAAACCCAACTGTTTTTGCACTTAGTAACAAGAAAATAAGCATCGTTGTGGTAAGAAAACGGTTACAGAAAGAGTAAAATAAATTATTGATTGAATATCATTTTCCTATCTTAACTTCTCAAGAGCTATCTGATATTTTGATTGTACTAATTAGTGCTATGAACCGAAGCCGAAGTTGCTTTCTTATGGTAGCAAATAGCCAAACGTTTTTCCCAAAACACTTCTGTCGATTCTAGCGCCGAAAGAGTTGAATTAAGAACGAATTGTTTTTATTTTACGAATAATCAAAAAATAAATAGATATATTTACGAGAATGTACTTATATGATGTTTTGACTCACCCTGTATTACTACGATGATTATTTCTAGCGCATGAATAAAATTTATGACAATAAGAAAACCACATCCTTTTAGCCTAATCCGTTTTCGAGTTATAAAAGATTAAAATGCATCCAGAATACAGTTGGACGCCCTATATTAAAACTAGAAAAAGCCGGCAACTCGGTCGTATTTATTTATGCAACGATATAGCTACCATTTTCGAGACTCGTGAAAGGAATTTCCGCGAATGAACCTCACCACGGGGCCGACATTAGCTGCTAGTTCTCAAGTTACATCCCGTTTACTATTGCTCGAAACAAATGGGCGGGACCTAGAGCGTTTGTTTACTATTTTAGAATGTCTAGTAAGTGCATTGCTTTCAGCAGGACTAATGGTCCAGTGGTTAGATACAGCGCTTGTGACACGGCAACCCGGGTTCAATTCCCGGCAATGGCAAGGCGTATTTTTTATTTTTTAAGGTTGTTTGTAAAATGTTTTTTTTCCTTCATTTTGGGCATACCTTGTTAGTTTTAGTTAGTTTTTGTTGGTTGCGCCCCAGTAGCGAGCGAAGCAAGCGAAGAGTTATGCGTGAAGTGAAATATTAGGTATTCTAAAATACTAAGCAAATGCTCTAAGTCCCGCCCAATTATTTCG
>MU182022.1:228490-264635 GCA_016904865.1 Pissodes strobi | reverse complement strand
TATTTTTTTAATGAAAGGTGGTTTATAAACTTTGTTGTAAATAAAATGCCGCCCCATAATTTCCGCCGCCCGATGCGAGTGCACGTGCTGCACCTCCATCAGAAGGGGGCGCTGGGACCAAGGTGATATATATTAGGTTGTGGAAAATTGGAGAGTCCTTCTCTAACCCACACCTTCGGCAAAAAAAATACAAACCGCTGAGTGAGTCAGGTATATGGACGAGCCTGAAGGAGCAGTTAGCATATAAGGCCAGCTATACAATCAATGGCCGCATTACCACCAATCCCATTCATATTCTTCAAACCTTCTGCATTGTGAATGGTAATAGCCACATCATTATCATTCCAGTAACTTGTATCATTTATTAAATAATTATAAACAACAACATACACTGACGATAATATTTATATGTTCGGGTGACAAACATAATATGTTTCTTTCAAAAATTCTAAATTTTCGTACAAGAATTCCAAAGCTATTTTCAGAAACATTACGCGCTCGACTTAGTCTATAATTTGTTAGTTTCATTTGCCCTACCCTGATCAATTGAATATGGTCCTATGAAATGTTTGCCCAATGGGAAAGCTTCGTCGCTAATCATAACATGTGGCAGGATCTCTTGGCTTCCTGGTAGGTGCTTACCAGGAGGCAAATCTAATTTATTTCTCTTTAAAGCTTTCCCTAATGTAGATGAAGCAAATATTCCACCGTCCGAATTATTGCCATACGCTCCTATATCAACCGCAATAAATATATAGTTGGCATCTACTAATGGCAATAAAACAATACTGTATGTTTTCTTTAATAAAAGTAATTAAACCCAATGTTTGGCGGAGCTTCTATTACAAAATGCTTTCCAGCCATTGCCGCCAGCAGATTCACAAAATTCCATTTATCGTAAAAGTTTTTTACTATTTCTTTCCACATATTTTAATTTGGAACTGGCATAACTATAGGTTGTAAGGCTTTCCAAATTGCTTGGCAAGTTGAGTAAACTATTTTACGAGCTGTTGTTGCGCCCACACGATAACTTAATAGTTAAATGAGTTTCCAGTAACAACAAACTTAAAAAATACATGTCGAGAACGATGGGTGAGGTTAAGGCACAATCATAGAAAAGCTCTAATGTTTCGTCAAACAAAAACCGGATAACAAGCGGCAACCAATATGAAGGCTTCAAAATTTCATAAGGAGTTAACGGTTTTAATTCCATATTTGTTTGAAGAAGTTGAACTATCCCCGCGGAAGAAAATCATTCAGAAATGGAAGATTCTGAGCTCGAAGTGCAAAGTGTTTACAAAAACGAAGAAGAATTAAGTACTACACCGAGTATTGCCGAGTCAAGCTAAAAACTTAAACCACCAGTTAAACAAGTTAATTTCTGGTGGCTGAAGTATTTCATAAATATTTACAACAAAAGCAAAAAACTGAAATATCGAATGGTTCTCTAACAACTTCCTTTATGTTAATGGCTCAAACTGTTAAGACGTTTTCATTGATAGACCTAATAGCAATAAAACGAGAACTGTTCGAATGTGCAAATGAAGTTGAATTTAAAATAGCTTCAGGTAATTAATCATCAGGTACACATGATTATAATAAAAATATAACCACTTCACTTATGCCTTCACAACAGTATTGATCAGGAAGTATTGAAAACATTTCGTCTTGTATTAAATCTTCCCATAGAGCATGAAATTCTCCATAAATTTTCCTCTTCATGATGATATTGTAAACCCTAAATCTTTGCTTTTTTCTATCCTTCTCCTTTTTTTCTTCTTCCTCAAAAACGCATGAAATCTCGAAAATCTCTTCATTTTGATAACAGAAATAACACTGAATTTTCCAATGCGTTAGGCAAATCCGAATGTAGTGTGCGAGAATAACACGATTCGTCCGATGCTTCCGCTACGACCGATGCGAACAAATGGGCGCTTACCTCAAGACGTCATTTCAATGCTGAGTTAAGCTTAAGTCTTCAGCATATTTTCTAGCATAAAGGTTTGAACATTGCCATTTATTACAGATATATGTTAAAGGGAATCTCATTATAAGAAATACAAATTTTAATGTATTTTTCTAAGTTGAGTTCATCATGCACCTCCCCTGACTATAAACTTTTTCAGTTTCGTCATCATTTTCATTCATTGATCGTTTAAGCCATTGCTATATGTTTCTGCTAAGTTTTGAGTTGCTGTAATCATCTCTTCATTACTAAGTGTATTCAAGTTTTTGAGAAATCCAAAACGGATATCAATTAGTTTGTATGCCTCAATCCTCTGCCGCAATGATGAATGAAAGAGAATTCTGAAGTCGACAACATTTTTCTTCTGGTGCTTGGACACGGTCACAGTAATCAATCTAAATTCTTCTATTTTATATAATTAATTAAATATTAGTATGTTTAAATTTCAGAAATAAATTCACTTCGTATCTTGCTTATAAATTTTGTAGCCGAGCTAATCAACATCTCAAAATCCCTAGTTGATATTCTTGCAAAATAGTGGATCGAAGATCGCAATTCCCATATCGCGTTTTCAGTTCGCATTTAAATACCATTCGGATAGGAAATACGCCAAAAATGTCGAAAAGATATCAGCCATGAAATTAATGCAAATTTAAGGTAAGTGCCTTGTAAGTAGCATAGCCTTTTACTCCTTCCATTTTAATTTGGGAAAATTATCTTAAATGTTATGCGAGCATACATATGAAAGGAAATGAGGTTGTTGAAAGTACTAATAATTGTTTTAGGCATAAAAAAAGACTTCTGACTGCTTTAATTGAATATAGAGTATTACTATTATTCTAATGGTAAAATAATTAGTCTGAAACAAATTACGTTCGATGTACCATTTTACAACAACAATCAGTGCATTGTTGTTCGACCTTGACGTTCAGTTTAGCAGGTAGTGGACACACGTGAATTAAATTACTAATGTAAAAATATGAGTAATGTAAGTTATATAGACATGAAAACGAATATTCACGCATATTGAAAAATCACAATGGAATAACGTATTTATACCGAGAGACTTCTAGGCAGGGCCGTCTCCAGGCTTTTCGCTGTCCTGGGCACATTCTAGAAATGTCGTCTGTGCATTATGATATTTATCAGTCTCCGTGGACATCAATGTTAAGAAACTCCGCATAGGAAATAGCATGCTTTATTTTACACATAAAAAACAGTAAATATGTAACGGATTACTTTTGACAGATGATTTCAAAAATATCTTCTGGCTTTTCTCCGCGAAGAAAGATATAATTTTTAGGTAATCTAAATTATTTGCAATATTATGTTCTATTGATATTGGTGCCAATCCATTTAACCGTTCTTGTGCCCTACTTGAACGTAGTAGTTTTCAATTATTTTGAAGCTCCTTTCTCCTGAAGCAACAGAAACAGGCAATGTTAATAATATCCTGAGTGAGATAGTGTGGTTGTGTAAAACTTTTTCAAAATCACTGGAATTAATACATTCAAATGTTTTTAAAGCGGAACCGAATTTTTCACCCGCAGTTCCAGCTAGAGCCAGTATAGAGTATAATTCATCCCTTAACTCTAATCTGGTCGTCGACGTTTCCGTCGGTCAAATAATTTTCCAAATCAATGCAATGTTTTGTAAGGTCATCCCTATTTATGGCAGAAAGCAAATGTATATCATATAAAAATGAGAAATAGTCACAGTGAAGATTAAGAATATCGAATTTTTCCTTAGTTGACACAATTATTGCATCCATGGCAACAAAAAAATCTCAATTTTAAATTTTTGTTCTGGATTTTTTATGGGTTCATCTTCTGCTTTGTATGTAAATTTTGGATTCCTTTCTGGACCTTGGTCTAGCTTCTAATGGAAGTTTGGGATCGATTTTAAGTTCTTGCGCTAACTCGGTGGCTTCTACCAATATTTCTTGAAAACATATTTTATCTTTCCTTCGAGCTTGTGTATAATTAAGTAGCGACTGTAAAGACCTAGCAGATTCTATACTGTTTCAGTTCTGATTTTGCAGTAGTTTACTGACAGCATTAATTTTAATAAGTATGTCATACCATAAAACTACACATACCAAGAAAGCTTTTATTTTTTTAACTATCTGCTTCATTTCGGACTTTTAAGATTTTCACCTAATTTTCAGTAATGACCATCTTTGAGTTGAAGCTGAGAAGAAAACCAATTACAGTTTTAACGGCATCGTTGATAACTAAGTTGAGGAAATGAGCTACACAAAGTACGGGCATCGAACATTCATTGGTGTCTAGAATATTTGCAGTCCTACATTCTTACCTCGCATAATCGCCCGATTGTCACGCCCTTCGTTTTTACACCCCTGTTTTTTTTTAGTGATTTATAACTTCAGTAGAAGTAAATATCTAATTGTTAATGAAAATTTACGTATTTTGTATTAATCCCATCATGTCATGAATTTATTTTATCAGGCATTTTGGACCGCCCTCGAAGTTGGCCGGTCCGGGCGGCTGCCCTGGTACCCGGGCACTTAAGACGGCCCTGTTTCTAAATATTCGCAGCTGCACGGTTACACTTTGTAGGTAACTACTTAATAGACTCAATATATCTTCGTTGCATTTCCTTCACGCCGACAAATTCCACCGTCGTAAAATTCCACTGCTTGGCTTGTAATGACTAATTTGTTCAGTGCATTGTTGATTTGAAAACATCTACAGTAACTGTAGCAAGTGATTTGCGTTGAACTAGGGTCAGTATTTTGCAGTGGTTTACACTAGTGCTGGCAACCGAAGACGGTTTTTCGGATAGTCGGTTAACCGGTTTCGGATTATCCGCGGTTTTTCAAAAAACCGAAACCGGTTAACCGGATACTCGGTTAACCGATTACGCGATTTCTCGTTTAACCGATTAATCGATTAACCGAATAACCGGTTTCTCGGCTAACCGATTATTCGATTATCTAGTTACATGGCCCTGGGCCACCGTGTTCTCAAGTAATAGTAAAAAAGATAGAAAGTAAAGTAAAAACTGGGCATTTGGAATGGTAACATACCACATACCTACTGGACGGTGATAATATTTGGAAATGCTTTTAGAGCGCGATTGAAAAATAATATCTACCTTTAATAGAATACCTTTATATTTATTTAAGTTTTAAAAAATTGTAATATTTTTTCTGCTCAGAATTTATATCGATTGTAATTTGTAATAAACAATATTTTTAATTTAATTATTACCTTGGGGTTTATTTCAATAACGACCAAAAACTGGAATAAATTTGGTTCACTAGAATTTAATGATTGTGCCCTAATCGGCAGGGAAACTGAACTAATGGAAATATGCTTAAGAACAAATTATAAATTATGTTTAGCCTATGATGACTGTGTATTAACCGATTAATCGGTTATTCGATTAACCGGCTATCCGATTAACCGGTTAACCGGTTATCCGGATACCCGGTTTTCACTATTATTCGAATACCCGGTTTTATCCGAAACCGGTTTTTAAGAAAACCGAATAACCGGTTTCAACTTTTCACGGTTTTTGCCAGCACTAGTTTACACGCTTTTTATTTGACTAATCTCGTGACGTCACCTAGAAGAGTTTATCGAGCATCAACCTGGCCTAATTTATGAAAATTATATTTATTCCAGAATATACATTTTGGATTATACCGAGGATTATACCTATAGTGTTTCACAAGCCTCTTGCATTTGTTCTCGGTCAAAATAATTGTTTTAATCTCTTGAGTATTCTTACATACAATATCAATTCCTTCTAGGTTTTTAGGGTATTACCTTAAAACATCAAAATAGGGGGAGCGTAATTGATAAGCATTCCTTAACGATGGTAGTGAGCATCTTCCTATGAAAAGATTTTTGTTGGCAAATCTGCCGAAAGCATTTGTGAAACAGCTGAAGTTAAAGTTTTAAATCTTAACATGTCAGCCTCAGCGAATTTGTCTGAATTTTCACTTTTAAGTGATGACATCTAAGATCTTGTCTACACATTATATACAGTGTGCCCACGGATTGAGTTCGCAAGAGGAAAAACTTTTTTTTCTTCAAACGTCAGTAAATCCATCATTACTCGACTGTGTAGGCGGCAGTGAAGTTTCGTTTTTCCTCCGCCGGAGCTTTACTTTTCACTTTTCCGTCGGCGGAGGTAAAAGTGTTATCATAGCAACATAGATACAATACAAACAAACATCAAAATAAGCGTCAACAACTCAAGAGTTATTAAACTAAAATTTGTATGTATCACTCAATGTGTGACTGCATTTCTAAAAATCCCTAATTTAGGAACAAAATGGTTATTATTTAATCGAACTTAATCAATAACTGCTTATCAATTTGGAATTAAAACGCAATCGAAGACGCAATTTTAAAAATATAATTATTGTTGACAGTGTCCACTGACAGCTTTATGTTACATTATTATAGCAACAACCTGAGTCTATTCATCGACACCGCACCGGTCTAAGCCGCCTTGCGAACCCACTTATCTTTAATAATAATAATAATTATTGCTATTAAAAAGAGACTTTTTGCATTAATTTGTCGACATTTGAAGAAAAAACAGCATATTTTATTTGGAGGAAAAGTTACTTTTCCTCCATATAAAATAATATACTATTATTTGTGGGTTTATGAAAAAAAGTTATTCTTCATAAAATTTTCTGCTTATCCTAAAACACCAGCAAATCATATTATTTTCCCTAATTTGTATACAGGGTGCTCAAAATTTGCGAAAATATTAGGAACGACCAAGAGTAAAGTACTTTAATTTTCGGAAA
This sequence comes from Pissodes strobi, assembly GCA_016904865.1. Classification (NCBI taxonomy): domain Eukaryota; kingdom Metazoa; phylum Arthropoda; class Insecta; order Coleoptera; family Curculionidae; genus Pissodes; species Pissodes strobi. The sequence goes on along the minus strand of MU182022.1, from coordinate 257,877 downwards.
TACGTCAGGAGAATATAAAGAAAAGTTGTTCCAAAAGAAATTTAGAAACCAAACAGACAAATTTCCTTTAGAATAATTTTTCTTAATACTCTCTTGACGTATTTCCCAAAATTAAATTAATTTATTCTTGGTCGTTCCTAATATTTTGGCAAATCTTGAGCATCCTGTTTGTATAAAGAAAATAATATGATTTTCTGGTGTCTCAGAATAAACCGGAGTTTTTATGAAAAATACCTTTTTTTCTTAAACCCTCAAATAAGAAAGTTTTTCCTCTTCCGAACTCAATCCATGCACACCAGTGTGTCCACGGATTGAGTTCGAAGAGGAAAAACTTTTTTATTTGTGTGTTTATGAAAAAAAGGTATTCTTCATAAAAACTCCTTCTTATCCTGAAACACCATAAAATCATATTATTTTCCTTAATCTGTATACAGGGTGCTCAAGATTTACGAAAATATTAGGAACGACAGAGTATAAATTATTTTAATTTTCGGAAATACGTCAACAGAGTATTAAGAAAAGTTATTCTAAAGGAAATTTGTCTATATTTGTTTTCTAAATTTCCTTTGGAACAACTTTTCTTAGTATTCTCTTGACGTATTTCCGAAAATTAAAGTACTTTATTCTTGGTCGTTCCTAATATTTTTGCAAAAATTGAGCCCCTGTATACAAATTAAGGAAAATAATATGATTTACTTTTGTTTCAGGATAAGCAGGAGTTTTTATGAAGAATAACTTTTCTTCGTAAACTCACAAATAAAAAAGTTTTTCCTCTTGCGAACTCGATCCGTGGACACACTGTAGATAAATTATTATTTCTGGTAATTTTAATGCGCAATTTCATTCTAATAATGCTAAAGATGTATCGTAATGAAATTTGCTTGATTATGAATAATTGTTTAAGTAATATTTTAACCAATTTTGAAGATATTGATAGCATTACTATCTTGTTTGCCAGGCCATTTTTATAGCTGCGTTTCTGCCACTTACCTGTCATAGCGACAGAACCTTTATGTACAGGGTGTCCCATTTTCGATGATATTACGGGGTATCTCACTTACGAGTAAAGATAGAGAGTTGCGGTTTTCGCAATACTTTGCTACTTTTTTGTGAAAAGAACGAAGGTATAAACAAAATTTTCATAGCCCGCTTCGTTTCTGAGATACAGGGCGAAATTGAAAATAATGCATTTTGGGACCCCCCTCGTATCTCCGTTATCCTTTAACATATCGCAAAGTTAAAAAAAACTTGCTCTTATATACTTTTTTACGTAGAACCCAGTGGCGTAGTCAGATTTTTGCTGTCAGCTGTAAATTTTTAGCTATAAATCAAACTTATGTTTTTTTAAATGGAACACCCTGTATATTTTTCTTTCGTTTAAATGGAAATTTTATAAGCTTTTCAAAAATATATAATACATGATATGTATTTTAAATAATAAGCCTAAAATTCATAATTTCACAAAATGTATCTCTATACGACCCTCTTGATGAGTATAGTATAAGCATTATCTTTTAAACAACGTTATAAGTATTAGTAGGCAGAGATTATCAGAGCAATGGAATGATAATTTTTTTACTGTCAAGACCTGTCAGTGGCAAAATTTATATTTTCTGTGTAAGATTGTATTTTTTACGATGGTTGAAAACGAAAATTATGAATATTTTGAAAATATGGCATGTTAGTCTGCTTTTATTTGTTTGAATATTTATTTACCTTTTGACTTATTTGGGTTTTTTATTTTATTTAAGTATCATTTTAATTTATGGATATTCTGAAAAAAGACAACCTGGTCATTTAATGTTTTCCGGAATAAAAAGAACATGGAACGTTTATCCGGCCCCTACCAAAAACGTATAATAAGGAAAATCGCGGTAAGGGCGGAGGCAACGTTCCTTGTTCTACCAATTTTTTTCTTTATTCCGGAAAACATTAAAAGATCAGGATGCCTTCTTTCGGAATATCTATAATCTAAAATGATACTTATAAAAATAAACCCAAATAAGTCAAAAGGTAAATAAATATTCAAACAAACCTATTGGAATATAGCTGAGAAGCTTCACGGAGGTTTTCATTGCTCTGTATAAAGCAGACTAACATGTCATATTTTTCGAAATATTGATAATTTTCATTTTGAGCCATCGTAAAAAATACAATATTACACAGAAAATATAAATTTTGCCACTGAAAGGTCTTGCCAATAAAAAATTACCATTCCATTGTTCTTAATAGCCTCTGCCTGCTAATACTTATACCGTTGTTTAAAAGACAATGCTTATACTATACTCATCAAGAGTGTCGTATAGAGACACATTTTGTGAAATTATGGATTTTAGGCTTATTATTAAAAATACATATCATGTATTATATATTTTCATAAAGCTTATAAAATTTTCATTCAAATGAAAGAAAAATATACAGGGTGTTACATTAAAAAAAATACAGGAGTGTCGTATCGAGACACATTTTGTGAAATTATGAATTTTAGGCTTATTATTTAAAATACATATAATGTATTATATATTTTTTTATTACGCATGCATCATAATCAACGATTATCGCACGCTGCAGCGTGCATAAAATGATGTTTATGACGCGCCTACTTTTTTAAAGGTTGCTATAGAAACATTTGATCATGTCAAATGTGACAGATTAATATATTCGTCAATATATCCCTTAAATTTAATATTTAACAGATTTTTGAGATTATGATGCATTCGTAATAAAAAATAGCGTATGATATACGTGTATAAGAGGCCTTTAAAGCCCTTGCGACTTACAAAACACTCCGCTGCGCGTCGTGTTTTGAAATATGTCGCGCGTGCTTTAAATACCCTCTTATACACTTATATCATAATATACTATTATAAAGCTTATATCATTTCCAATCAAACGAAAGAAAAATATACAGGGTGTTCCATTTAAAAAAAACATAAGTTTGAATTATAGCTAAAAATTGACAGCTCACAGCAAAAATCTGATCACGCCACTGGATTCTACGTCAAAAACTGTATAAGAGCAATTTTTCAGCTTTGCGATATGTTAAAGGATAACGGAGATACGAGGGGGGTCCCAAAATGCATTATTTTCAATTTCGCCCTGTATCTCAGAAACGAAGCGGGCTATGAAAATTTTGTTTATACCATCGTTCTTTTCACAAAAAAGTAGCACAGTATTGCGAAAACCGCAACTCTCTATCTTTACTCGTAAGTGAGATACCCTGTAATATCATCGAAAATGGGACACCCTGTACAAGTTACCACTATGACATCATTTGCTGTAGTTACTGAATGTGTCTCCTTAATATGGTTTTAAGTTTTCAAGTAAATGAGCTTGATTGCATATATGATTAGTTGCTCCATCATCATAAAACTAATTTTCTTTCTCAGTTTCTTTAAGGTAATATTTACAGCTTCATCATGTCTCAGAATTTTTGGTTTGGATGTTGCCCTGAGCTTTCCCTTTTATTTGTTGTTTGATTGTGTGGATTGACCATTGTGTTTTCTTAATGCAGCGTTGTTGTTATTCTCAGTTTTTATTTGATAATGCTTTTTCATAAGTACAAAGCTGATTTGTCTGATTTTTCAAAAAACAAACTTAGGCATCAGCATCCAACTGGATAATTTTTTTTGGAAATTGATGATAATTCAGGCAAATCACACTTAACTTACAGTCGACTTTATTCAATGATTCGTTTGGAATATTTCATTCCATAAGTTTTTTTTATCCGCCACATCATCTTCACCTTGCTTTTTCTAACTGATAAATTGCATGCATTGGTCATATGTTTTGTCCTTAACTCTTCTATCATATAATCGATAAAGTTCCATCTTCTTTTATTACAATTTGCAGCGTTTCTTGAGTCATATGTATGGTTAAAAGAAATAAAGCATTACTATTCACGTTTTGTTCGTTACTTTTGTTCTTTTATGGCAGTGTTAAACATAAGTAATGATTATACTAATTATTTTGCTTCTACCATATTTTCAACACCTGGAACGTTCCTGAAAAGTATCTAAACATATTTCATATTTTCACATCTACGAGTTACTTTTCTCTTCTAGAATTATTAGAAGGAATTAAAAAATCACAGGACAGTTGCAGTTCGAGTTCAGAATTGATGAGACTCCTTTAGGATCGGATTTATGTTTGATGAAAAAATCTAAATGAATCCCAAATAGAGCGTCACAATCGGTTCTCAGGTTGTTATTCTCGGATGTATATCTTAGTCCTAAAAGCTAGGCCCAACAATTTTTATTTTCAAGTTAGTTGTCAATAATGATATAAGTGTTAAAAGTCCATTTTTAAGGTACGCATGTGAAAGTTTGCAATACGAGCGAAGCGAATTCTGCAATCCACATTAACGCCTTAAAAATACCATTAACACAAATATTAAATAATATTAAAAAACGATAATACACTGAAAATGAAGTTTTTTAGTAAATTGGAAGTAGATTACTTTAAATAACATCGTATATAAAATTATCGAAGTTATGGCTTGTTAATAAAACGTAAAAATCAATGTTGACTTATTTTTGAAATATTCTGTCAGTTTCTTAAAACGCTGTGTTTTAACTTGAATTCTGAGAAATGAAGGAAAATTGAAAGAAAATGATGGTTGCGTCAATCCATTTAAAGACTAGATTTTTAGCGGTTAATCAAGCTACGTTGAAGTTGTGGTCCAGAAAGTCCCGATTGCAATATGAAATTGCTTACGTTTGTGAAGTGGTATGAAAAAAGAGCTTTTCTGTGAAATGTATATCTGTAACATGTATTTCTGGGATATTTCAACTCTATGATCGAATCATTCGATGATCATAGCTATGCTGATTGCTGCGTATAAAAAACGACGGAGATATCAGCAAACGTTTTAAACTTATCGCATCTTAAAGCATCAAGAAGAGGGTTACCAACCCAAAAAATCAAAAGACAGTTTTTGAAGTACGCATCGGATGATGGGTTTCTTCTGATGAAAGTATATGCGATTTTGGGAACTTGTGGTATGGAAGAATTTGATCAGGTGATCTTGACAACGTGCAACGTGCAAGTTCTCGGTACTTCATTAACGGTTAAGATATCAGACACCACTACCAAGGTTCCACAAAATTTCCCTATCGTTGAAAAATGTTACTTGTATTTTTATCGAAATTACATGGTACTTCATCCAGCAAATTTGAGATATCGGCGGCTTTTCCTAAAATACCTGAGGAGCAAATGTACAAGAAAGTTAAATTCCTGTTGCTATAGCAACATTTTTGCAACTTCCAAATTCGATTCTCTATATTGAACATTGTTTTTACTGTTTTTCAGCGAGCTTACTGGCCGATACTGGAGCAAATTTAACATCAATTAAGTGGCATGAGGGGTGGAAATCTTCTACTGTTGATGAGGGGTACATTGAACATGCACTGGACAATAAAAATTGTCAGTGCAATCAATATTAACTAGGAATGCAGTTGTTTCCGTCACGGAGAGTGATAGAACTGTGGAAGGAACTAAATTTTCAATTTGTTTAATTTGTAATGTCAATACTAGCGTTAATAAATAAAATATAATAATTTGCCTTTAGAATTTGGTATTTAACTTTTAACACTAGTGCTTTAAAGTAGGTAGGTCATTGTACAGCACTAGTGCCTTAAAGTAATATCTTTAAGTCTAAAAGGGAGTATTAAAAATTACATTTGTAATATGTTTGTAAGAAAACAAAGGAAACACTTTCGAATATACTTAAAATTGTGCGAATATTTTCGTTTATTATGAGAGAAAATATTTTCTATTTAAATTGTGTATACCTAATTATTAAAGATAAGCAGGTTCGTAATATTTGTACTGTAACGTACATTTTCAATGCCACGAGCATAATCAACAAAAATTAACAAAAAGGTCTTTATTTACTAAACAATAATTTTTGTTGCCCCGTACGAGCGTAAATGAAATTGAAAACAATGAAACACAGCTAATTTAAACTTTCAGCCAATCAGCATTGTTTGTTCACTTCATAACGGCCGGGGATTTTAAGTGGGAAATAGCAGTTTTAAATTTTGCATTCAAATTATATTTACAATAGTGAGAAACCTAACATTCGCAAAGCGAGTATAATTGCAATGACCTATAAGGTGAAATATACTTATCAGATATTTAAGGTGACTAATGACTATGAATTAATATGAAAATATGCGTGCTTAATAGGCACAGTTGGAAACAGTTCGCATTCTACTTAACAGAGGGTGGCTACATCCAACGTAGTGATCTAATTTAAAAGTCAATGCCATAATGCCATAATGGGTTTAACGCGCGCAGAAATATTATTTGAGCTTTGGACCTACACCACTCTTTTTTATGTTCGCCACACACACAAAAGGAAAATCCTATACCACTCCACAAGCTCCGTATGCGGGGAAGACTGTGGACGTTGGACTTGAAGCGCTGTAGGTATAAAGAAGCTACTCGGAAGCCCATTCCAAAGCGAGGCAGTCCTCCAGAAAAAGGAGTACCGCAACAGCGGACGCTGTTCGCAACTGAATCGCATGTTGAAAAGCAGCTTGTGTATGACGGGTATTTTTGTTTTCACAACTCTGGGCGGAATCATAAGTGCCAGCTCGTGCGAACACCTTCCGTAGTAGTACTAAAGAGAGAGGTCCTCCACTTTTCTTCGATGTTCAAGGCTATCAAGGATTTTAGTCAACTCTGGCTCATCCACAAGACGGACCACTCTCCTCTGTATGGAATCTAATATCTTGAGCAAGTTTTTGGGTGCCGAGCTCCACACATTCGAGATACTTTAAGAGCTGTTCGTTGATCAGTTTCTCCATGACTTTGGACATGATGGGAACTAAGGCAATTGGATGGTAGTTATTTGGAATCGTTTTTTACCTTTTTTCGGGATTGGTTGCAACGGAGCGCATTTTCAGCTAGAAGAAAAACATGCAGTTCGTTATGATAGGAGAAAAGCCTGCATAGTGGAGCTGTTCTCTCAAACCATGGTTTATTATTTGAGATTCGTTTCATAGAAGGCGGGATGAAAGCTTCCATAACAGCTAGGATAAATTGAGTTATCTCATCAGCAGATTCAGAGGTGTTTCGATTTCTGCAGCAGATATCTTTCCAAGGAAAAGAAAGATAAAACTCGTGAAGATCACGCCACTTTGCAGATTTGTAGTGCCAAACTTTTCCGGGTAATTGTGACTCCTATGCTTTGATAGCGACTTCACAGGTTGCGGAGACAGGATTGTAGTCTGATGAGGAAGGACAGGAGGTTGGACAGTTACGGTGTAGAGGTCAAGATTAGTTGTTAAGAATAGCTTAGGGATCCTGGTAGGTTCGTCAACCAGCAGAGTAAGTCCGTAACTTATAGCAAAAGACTCGGCTTCTCGTCCTTCATCGTCGGCTTTGTTGGAGTGTTTCAACCAGTCCATGTTATGTACGTTGAAGTTTCTTACTATGACAATTTCTGCCGTTGAATAGTTGATCTGCAGAAAACCAATTTATTTACCAAGATTTGAGAAAAGCCGTTTATATTGGTGTTCGCTAGGTGGGCTATACAAGCAACAATTTATTTTAGTTGCTCCACCTGTGCTTAATTTGAACCACATGACATCGAAGTCCTTAGGTTCGTAAATTTCTTCTCGTTGACAACATAAATTGTCTCGTATAAAAAACAGCTAATCCAGAGTTATGTCGAAATCGGGAGTGAAGGTCATATTCGGGTATATTCAAGTCAGTGCTTAATTTCCCTTTTGTTTCTGATAGAGCCAAAATATGAGGCTTATTTGATGTTAAGTGCTAGTGGACCGAGTTAATATTTGTGTTGATGTCTCTGATGTTGCAGAAGTCTAATCGCAGTCTATTTTCTCTCTTGGAGACATTGAGGCCAGCCTTATAAATATACTTATCAGATATTTAGATGACTAATGACTATAAATTATGCAAATATTTGTACTTAATAAGCAGAGTTGAAAACAATTCGCATTCTACTAAACAAAGGGTGGCTTCATCCAACGCAGTGATCTGACTAGTTTAAGAGACAATACCATAAGACGTTTAATTCGCGCAGAAATATTTTTTGAGCTTTAGACCTATACCACTCTTTTTTCATGTTCGGCACACACACTTCAATCTAGCCAGATGGTTCAACTTTCCAACCCGCAGTTCCGCATACGCATGGTGTGGCAGGTGATTAAAATTGGTATGTTTTAACAACAACGCCAATGGAATATATTCGGGGAAACACATGCAAGCTGCTTTATATCTACTATAATACGGATTTTAACCCAATTTTATATCGTTAAACTAATATTTCACTTCACGCACGTCAATCGTCTTTTCTAAAAAAATATTTTCGAAAGAAAAAAATTTATACCTTCATTTTTCTGACCTAGAAATCGATGTTTTAAAAACATCGAGTTCATTTTCCCAACATCTTCGAAGCAAAGAAGCGTTTAGAAGATTTTTCTCCTAGAAATCCCCTATCAAACTGTCGGCTCAGTTTTTTTCTTCCAACTTTTTCGGCGCTAGAATCTAGAATGATTCAAACTAACCCCTTATTTTATTACTAACACCAGATGTCCCTCAAGGAATCTTACACATAACGAATATACCCAAGTGGAATCGGCAGCTTCTCAAAGGCGAAACTGCGTACTTAACATCTTCTTAAAATTGTCGTAGTTGAAATAGGTGTGGGCTGGGCTACAAGCGTAGACCGCGCATCTGACAGAGAGTTGCTAGAAGTGGACACTAGACCTCGGAAAACCTTGTGAACCATTATGAATTATTATAGAGAAGTCTTTGGTAATACCTCTAAAACTCTATTCATTACTAATTCATTGGAAAAAAGAAACGAATTTTAAATCTTAATTCATAAATGTATTATTATTTGTATTTCAGATCATGATCGATGATCATAAAACAAGAGTACTGCTCAAACTGATCGAAACCGTTGATGGCTGAACCATCCAGAGTTTCGGTATAATATCATGTTGATAAAACCACGTATATTCTAATCAATACTTAATTTTCGTATTGATGCCACTTTATATTTCTCTAAATCTCATCACTTGATATTAAGTGAATCGCGCTTGTAAAGTTTTGAAATAGACTTTCTTAATTTCCTCTTCTGCAAAGCTTCAAAAGTTTTAGAAAATACCCAATAACGGTCTCATTTACTAAGAGTCTTAATATTTCTCGATTGAACAGCGTCTTGTGAAGTTGTTCAGAAAGTTTTCCGGCAATATTGAAGCAAGCCATAATAATTTTATGATTTTTTAAAGCATTATAGAGACTGATCACGGCAATAATTGATCTCGATGTAGGAATGAACTAGACAATAATAATGAGCAAATTTACTGGTTTTTTGGCTACGCTAAAAAGTTCTTTCAAAATTGTTATTGTTCAAAATTATTATTGGAATGTCCTTGCAAAACACTACTACGCATAATCTATGTAATTGAGCTAACAATAAGTATAGCAAAGTTTCTAAAAAAAAATGTTAATATATAATTCATGTGAGTCTACCTATGAAGTTTATTTTTTGTGTGAATATGATTTCAATAAATCCTTTTGAACATCTTGGGAGATATGCACAAAGTGTCGACAAGGAAGGGATTTTTTTAGATTGTTGCTATAAGGGGAGCTTACGGATTTCAGTATTTCCAATCATTAACTTTTTAACTTATCTATAACTTAAAATAGCTACAACTTTTCTTTTTTACTTGCTTGCATTATGCTAACATCGTTTTACTTCCTTTTTTTTCTACCATTCAAGTCTTTAATTTTTGTTTTCAAGTCTTCCCAAAATAAAATTTTAACAAACCTTTCATGTTAGCAAATAAAGGTTAGAAACTCTTCATCTGTGAACCTACAAACTATACTGCTCGTCAAAAAAAAACGATATAACACTATTTTAGTATAATTTTTAAATTGTTGTGGCCTGAACACTAATTGGTGTTGATGGGCTTTTCATATCCTAAAAGGTCGTTTCATTGAGATGTTATGATAAGATGCCGCTTTGCGCTGACAAGAATATTTGGATATTTTACAGGGCTGGGGAGAAAGTAGTCCAAAAATTGAATTGAAGTCAATATCTCGAGATGTTTTTCTTTAATTAAATCCTTCTGATAAAAATTGTCGATTTTTTTAAAGGGCCCTTTATGCATAAAATTATGAAATTCTGCTATTATTTATCCAACATTATGATGAATGTCCGTATTTTCAATTTTCTATTGTACAGGGTCTTTGATTTTATTTACGTGACTACCTGGAGCCTTTAGATAGCCTTAAGATAGAAAAAAAAGTTTGACATAAACATCGTAGTAACTAAGTGGTTTGAAAATACCAGGGAAAAAAATCGCATCAAAAAATGGAGAAATATAGGCAACTTCAACTTTTTAAATGAAACACCCTGTATATTATGCGCTAAAACGAAAGATCTTTTTTTCTTATTTCAAATACATAATAGGTTTGTTCCAGCAGCGATTTCAAACGATACAAAGCCATCCGGAGTTTGCGCATAGCAATATAAGCGACGCTTATATCGTTATGCGCAAACTCCGGATGGCTTTGTACCGTTTGAATTCGCTGCTAGAACAAACCCAATATATAAAGTTTTATAGTGGCATTAAGAAAGCAATATCATTGTTACGTTGTTTGGTTTTATAAATTCGACGTTTCGATATTGTAAAAACTTGTAGTTAGTCATTTGAAGTATTAATAAAATAATATATATTGCTTTCGTGTCGACTGGTTATTCAGAAGAACAAAAAGTAGCTATTGTCCGTATTTTTTTCTTTGGAAATAATAATGATGTGGCGACAGTACAGTCTTGTTGCCAAATGAGGAGGCTAAAATGGCCAATGAGTAAATCCTCCAATGTCGTTTTGAGGAAGATTGGTATATCGCTCTCCGTCTAAATTTCCGTCTAAAAATATTGGACCAATTATCTTGTTTCCAAGCATCCCACACCAAACACTCAGTGACCTATGCCCCTGAATTCTAACCGGCTGAATTTAGTGCGGGTTTTCTCTGTTTGTGTTTATGTTGTGTTAATGTTTATTCGTGCAATTAAAAATTCCTGCTGTAGTGAAAGAAGACTCGTCGGTGAATAGAATTTTATTTAAAAACTCTGGCTCTCGCTGCATAAGCCTTTCCAAAGCATACTCAAGTCGGTTCCGCATTTTTGTTCCGAAAGATTCTGGACGGGCATAATTTTATTTGGATGAAATGTGTACGATTTTAATTTTGAATACATTTTATAGTCTGTTTTATTTAGTTCAGATGCTGCATCCGAGATTGACGCTTCAGGATTTTCTAAAAATAGGATAGAGCTAGTCTAATAGAAAAAGTATAATAACAACTTATACCTTCAAAAAATGGAGAATATCCAAATCTTCGTTTTCATTTCGTGCTACAGTTCTTTTCTTTCTTTCTAAGATTTTGTATTTAATAGTGTCTATAGATGGTACCGGTTGTTGAGAATAAATTATATTCCCTTTGTACTGTCGTTACGTTATTACTATTGCCATAAAAAAACGGCATTATAATAGCTAATTTTTGTTCTTCTGAATCGTGCATCGACAAGAAAGAAATTTAAATTATTTTTTTTTACAACTATCTCTGAAAATGAAGTTTTTCACACGCTAGACTACCTCTGAAAATTGCGTTTTTCACCAGCATGTGAAAAAGCTTTTCGCATGCCGGACACCGTGTGAAAAGCTTTTTTCGCACGCTTCTAATTAGTTATTTATATTTGGAGTCTGTCATTCTGACAGGGCAACAAGTAACTATCATTGTCACTACCTAGTCCTAGTAGATTTTATTTTCTATGCAAAATAGTTTGTGCTTCTAATAAATAAAAAATACGTACTTGGTTGCTTCATTTTGCAGTTGTAGAAAAAGCATTGTAAAATAGTAGTAGTAGTAGTAGTAGTAAGGGTGGGGGGGCCGAAGCCCGGTAAGTAGGCCTATAAGTTCCTTTTCACCATCCGCGATCCGCCCTCCCCTACCTGGCTACTTCCAACACCCGGCCCGCACTGAAACGGCCCGTCACCTTGATAAAGGTGAGGACGTCCTCCCAGTCCAGATCCTTTAGATCTTCCCGAGCAAGTGTTGGTGCTCCCAGTATCTTCCTCCTTAGGCGACTCCACCTATCACAAATTCCTATATAGTGGTATGAGGACTCCTCCCCTGTCCCGCAGTTCAGGCAGAGTGGGCTGTCCCTCACGCCGATAAGGTGCAGATGTCTGTTTAGGCTTCCATGCCCAGTCAGAATACCTACCAAGTTCCTGATGTCCTCTCGGCTCTTTTTTAGCAGTTGACTTGCTCTGGATCCGTCAAGATTTAGAATCATTTCCTTGGCTTGTCTGCATCCTTCTTTTCCTCTCCAATTGTGCTTTGTCTTGTTCCAGGCCCAGTTATTTAGTTCCTGAGAGATTTGCCTTTTACTTAAGCCCAGACCAGGTTCTGGACCGACGAGGTGGCTCATTGAGCCTTGTCTGGCCAATTCATCGGCCCGTTCGTTGCCCTCGATGCCACTGTGCCCTTGAACCCATCTGAGTCTTACTTCCTTGTGCACAGCCAATCTGTCTAGGGCGTCTCTACATTCCTGAACTAGCTTACAGCTTGCCCTGGGTTTTTGGATCGCCTTGAGAGCGGCTTGACTGTCCGATTAATATATATACTCTCTACACCTTCTGTTACTTCCGCCTTGGTTGCTACTTCCAAAATAGCAAACACCTCCGCCTGGAAAACAGTGGCATATCTCCCCAGCGAAGTGCTTTCTTCTGATTTAGTGTTGTCTAGGTATACACCGGCTCCGGATGACTGTGTATTAGCCATCCATGAGCCGTCAGTGTACCATGCGTGTGCGCCGCTCGGCGTACGTACCTGGCCTGACAGCCACTCTTCCCTTGATGGAAATTCCACTTGGAAATTCCTTCTCAGTCTTAATCTGCCATCTGGAATATTGCCTTTGGTCGCAATGGTGGGTAGATCCCTACTCATTTTGGCGGCAATAGTCGTATGGCCTTTCCCTGTGTAGTCCGTTCGCCATAGGCCACTGTCGATCATCCTTTTGTGAGCCGCCATTGCCTCTCTCTCAATCTAGATCGGGAGGTCCGGCAGCCCCAGGATGATGTTCAGTGCTGCTCCGGGAGTGGTTCTCAATGCTCCGGTAATACCCAAACAAGCCAGCCTTTGCAGTCTGGCCAGTTTCTGGGCATTAGTGGCTCTGGCCACCGCTGGCCACCAGACCACGGATCCGTAGGAAATCCTCGGTCTTATCACAGCAGTGTACAGCCACTGGAGGATGTAAGGTTTTAAACCCCACTTCCTACCTACCGTTCTCCTTAGTTGCCACATAATCGCGGTTGTCTTATTCACCACCTGTTCAACGTGTGCCTTCCACGTCAATTTACTGTCTAAAATAACTCCCAAATATTTGACTTGTTGACTTAGGCTCAGTCTCGTCTGGTAGAGTATGGGATGTATAAAACCTGTTAGATTTCGTTTCCTTGTGAAGAGAATGAGTTCGGTCTTCCCTGGGTTTACTGAGAGACCATTCTCCTCACACCAACCTTGAACTATCCGACACGCCACCTGCATACGCTCGCAGACCGTTCTCACGAACTTGCCCGTCATCATTACTAGCCCGTCGTCAGCATATGCTTGTGCGTAGAACCCCTCAAGATTTAACCTTCTCAGGAGGCTGTCCATCACCAGGCACCACAAATGTGGCGAGAGGCAGCTGCCTTGTGGGCAACCCCCTCTTACCCCGGCCTCGACGCGAACTTCTCCCAGCGTGGCGCTGATCTTTCGGTCTTCCAGTGCCGTTTTTACCCACTTGACCAAATGAACTGGTGTTCTCTTGGCCTGGAGGGCTTGACAGATAGTTTTCGTTTTAGCCTTATCGAAAGCTCCTTCTACGTCAAAGAAGAGCGCTAGCGCCATTTCTTTGTTTCCTATTGCCTTTTCAGCCCTTCTAACTACAGAATGGAGAGCCGTTTCAGTCGACTTACCCCTTCTGTAGGCGTGCTGATTATCATGTAGAGGAGAATCAGTTAAGATCTCTTCCATGATGAACCTGTCAATCATTTTTTCCATTGTCTTCATTAAAAATGAAGTTAGACTTATAGGCCTAAATGACTTGGGATGGGAATAGTCTCTCTTCCCTGCCTTGGGGATGAAGACGACATCCGCTGCTCTCCAAGCTTGTGGAACGTACCCTAGTGCTATGCTGGCCTCGAATACTCTCTTTAAGTAAGGGAGTAACGTGTCAAGGCCCGCCTGCAGCATCATGGGTAAAAGAGTATATTAAGAGACTAGTTTTATAAACCATATCTTTTCGCATGAGCACGAAATTAGGTAACGATCCGAGAAGTTTGGTGCAACAATTGAACGAAGCTTATCTCAGGTACCCAGTTTTAGTATAATAGTTATCGTGATCTTTCTCCTAAATTAAAATATGAGCCAAAAATTTGGCAATATGAGTAGAGTAAAATCAAAATTTTGCCCTTTTTCTGACGAATTTCGGACTCAGTAATTCACACGTATGTTTTTATACTTTTTCACATTTAATAGGCCGTAGAAACGAAAAACAAACTTCTTTGAATGAAAGGTCAAATTTTTGCCACTCTTGGCACAGCGATTACACGATGCCAGTATCGTTTTCGTTTTCCTAAATTCTGTAGGCGTGGCATGGAAGAACTGATTAATGTCCTGGCATACATAGAGTATAATAGGCAGATAGGAACATTAGGAACTAGGGTATTATCTTCAAACTTGGGTATAGCAGGAACTACTGTTCGTAATATTTTAAAATACTACGTTACAGTCGGACTTGCCTCTGATGCAGTTCGACGGCTGAGGAGCAGAGGAGAAAACCCTACAAAAACAGGTGGCGGCGAAGGCCGTCAGTAGCAGTAGTTTTGTTTTTAACTGTTTTGATAGGGCTGAGTGAAATCAATTTTTTTATCGCATTGTTTTCGAAACTTATTACCCGTGCTGTTGACTTTAATTACCATATCCTTCTTCTTCAACTGCCAGCGGCTGAAATCAAAGCGGCAATTTTCTCCACCCAACAAAGATTGAAACAATGTGTGCAACATGATGGTTTGAACACATGGGACATTAAATTGAAATGTTTTATTCGAATTCGGTCCTTTAAATGATTGTTTAATAATTATTTTTGATAATACATATATATTTTCTTATAATAGCCATGGCATGCTTGACCAAGTTCGAAACTTATTCGTTTTTTCATTATTAAAATGCCATTGTTAAAAAATGCCCTTCTGGCAATAACTCCCGAACGCGTGAAGTTATCGATACGCAGTTCAGAAGTTTTTTCCTGCAAATTTGATCTACTTTCTGTTTCTGTTAAAAGAATGTTATCATTATATTTGAAATTTCGGAGAAAAATTTAAAAAACCATGAACTTTGAATTGGCGCCCCCTAGCGGGAGCAGCAAATACCAATTTGTCAGGGGTATATTTTGTTCTTAATAAGCAAGGTTTCCTCTCTCAAGCGAGATCTAGTTTGCTCAAATATGTTGAGTCAAACTAAAGTTATAGGCATTTCAATCGGTCAGACTTCTCCCTTCCCCCCCGCCCTTATTGCATGCCCTACAAGCAAAAGTGATGAACAAAAAAGATGCAGAATTTCACGAGGATTACAGTGGTGGTATTCTTTTATCAACTTATAATAGAACAGTTTTGAGTAAAATGCATTTTTCTACCCGACTATAGCTATTGCGCCCCCTAGCGGTAGAGGTATCAACTTGACAATTATTTCCAGTGTTTTCTTTTGGTCACTTTAGTTATATAATTTTGTACCGCAAGTCTCTAGGATTAGTAGTTTCTGAGATACAGCCGCTTACCTCGCTTATTTGCCCACCGTGTGCACTATTTTTTCTATTTTGCAGGTTTTAATGAAAACAATAATTTATTATATGCTCGTTCAGCACTTGAGCGGCCATCTTGTCATTTTTGACGTCTTTATTACTAGAAATCCCATTGAAAGCGGTGTCAAAATTTGTGCTAGTGGGCCTTGACATTGAACAATTTTGTTAATATCAGAGCAACCAGTCAACAAAATGCGTATCGAAAAGAACCTCTTTTCGACACGCATTTGCGTATCGAAATGGAGTCATTTTGAACGCAAAATTGAAAAAACTTTTTTCCACACTCACAAACTGCCTCGGCCGTGTGAAAAAATCGTTTTCAAAACTTGTAAATTAAATAACTATTAATAGTACAAATGACAAATTTCAACTTTATACAACATCGAGACGTCAAATTTAGAAACCAAAAAACGTAACAATATTATTGTTTTCATGGCTTTCTTAATACCACTAAGAAACGTTTTGCAATTTATTTATAATTTAAGCTAAAATGTTTCAAAAATGCCTCACCCAAATATCATCATCGTATATATATTTGAAATCAGAAAAAAATTAAATTTTGTTTTAGCGCATGCATAATATACATGGTGCTCCATTTAAAAGAGTTGGAGTTGCCTGTAGTTTTCCATTTCTTGATGTGATATTTGTGTTCCTGAAAATTTTAAAAGATAATATGGAAAAATAAAGTACACTTTTTGTGTGAAACTTTTTTTATTCAAAAATGAAAACCCTGTACAGGTTAGAAAAGAAAGTAATGCGATGAATCCAAAATTGGGTTGGAAATGTTAAAATATTCAGTCAGGCTACGAAAAGCTATGCGTTTAAGGTCTAGTGATCAAAGGAAAACTGGAAATGTGAAAATTTTGTTTCTGTTATGAGATTGCTTGAATAAAAAAAATATGTGCCTCACCTTTATAAGTACACAACTGAATTGAATTGATTATTAAAAATTGAGTTTTTACTTTTTTTTAACCTTTTTTTTAAACTATTGTCCCCGGTTTCGACACTTTTTTTTCTTTTTCGCCGAAAACCGCGTTTCTCTACCTCTTTTTTGCATTAATTTTTTTTCTTTCTTTCGTTTTGTAATACTTTTATTCACAATCATTTTTATTAATTTTATTTTCTTATTTGGCTTTATAATACTTTTATTACCTTTGCAAACAATTCTTTACGATTTTTTCAATATTTTCCCTCATTTTCGGAAAATTTTTCTGTTTTTTCGTAAAGAAATTTTTTTCTTCCCATTTTTGCCATCCTCAACCCCGTAGCTGAACCTTCGTTCTTTTTTTACCGAAAACCGCGTTTCTCTCTTATTTTTATTATTATTTAAAGAATTTTTTACGTTTTTCTTAACATTATCCCATTTTTGAATGTTTGGGTATCCGGGGAGGTATTGGTATAATTCTTTCCCCTCCCCCACACTGATAACCACGTGTGACGGGTCATCGCTCGTCAGATTTTCGAACCGAAGCTCCGTTGCAGAGATATCGGCAAAAAACGTTTTTTTTATACGATCGGACGAAAAACGACACCTTTCCGATGTGTTAGTTTGGGTTAGTCACCGTAAAAGTCATGATTCCAGTATATTGTATTCGTTGCTTGGCAACATGCAATAACTGTACAAGAATAGAAAATAACTGTCCGGGAATATAACACTCCCGTCCTAGGCCGGGAATGTAACATTTCTGTTTTATTCAAACGCCTTGTTTGTCAGATCTGACGTCTATCAAAAACAACAGTTAGATGCTAATTCCGTAGTTATGTAATAAATTTCAAGCTCGCTCGATTCAAAACTTAATATTATGTTGAGTTTAAATTTAAAACACCGTTTTTATTTAGAGTAAGATTTGGCTCTATTTTTATAAATACGTATTCCAATTAATGCCGATCGGATAAAAAAATAGTATGTGCAACTCGTAGGAAAAGCATATTCCTGGACTCATGTGTTGCTGGCCTCGGCTGCGCCTCGTCCAGCAATTACCACAGTCGTCCAGGAATGTTTTGCTTTTCCTCCTAGTTACACAATATACTATTTTTTTTTCGAAAATCCCCCCTTAAATTAGAGCTCCGGTCCCACACATATGGTAAAAGGTAGCCTCTCCATTAGCGCATCTACCATAAAGATTTCGACCCAGTAGCGGTTCTTTTGAAATTAATTATTTAACTTTTTTCTTCTCCCCCTCTTCTAGCCGAACGGGGGTTACGGGGTCCAGTTTTCGTCCAGGATCCCCATTACATTACCCTGGCTACATGTCCTGAAAATTTCAACCCTTCAGCCATACTGGAACATTAAAAGTCACTTTGATAACCGTTTCAATTTTGATAAGCGTTTAATTTTTTCTGACATTACCCTCGCTAAAGAAGTTTCACTTCAAAAATTCTTTGCTTATGGATGGATATATATTAATAAAACTGCAGCAAATGACTGCAATTTAAAAACTGACAAAAGCGTTCCGTGATACTTATGCTGCAGATCCTGCCTATTATGCAATACAACAAACAAATACTAATAAATACAACAAATTAAACTTTTGATTTTGCATCATTTTCTTCTCAGTCCTGTATTATATCCAAATATTCTTACTAGAACAAAGCGGCACCTCGACTTAAAAAAACGACCTTTATAGATCTGAAAGGTTTATCAAAATACGCTAATTCGATTTTCAACTACAGCAATTTAAAAATGATGCTAAAATTATGTTTTTTTTTTTTCGCTTTTTTTGACGAGCAGTTTAGTTCAGTAGAGTATGTGAAGTTTGCATATTATGAGGTCATTATTTTTTTCCCAAATTGAAGTCATGCATAATTATCAATTCCTGATATATTTAATGCTTTGTTTTTCATTAAAAAGACGTTCAAAATGATCACATATGTTTTTGATTTTGGCTTAAGGCAGGAAAAGCTTGACTAAAGACCCAATTTTAGCATAATGACATTGCACTTAAATAAGAAAATAGCTTCATTTGATTTTCGAAAGGGCTGTTCCAAAACGGAATAGAGATGCTGTTAAATTTTCTAATAACCATCAACCTTTTAATTAGAGGTCGCATTTTAAAACCTGAAAGTGTAGAATTTCTCGAATATTTTTGTAGTCCCTAGGCGTTGCCTTAATAAAGTAATCCTGTTCATTTCCTCTCGGATATCTTTTCAGTAAAAATTAATATAGTGAATGATTAAGTCATTTATTAATAGAGGTATACGCTGGCTTTTTTTTTTGGTAAAATAGCTCTTGGTGCATAACTGTCTTCTGATTAAATTGTGTCATTAACTTTGCAATCCTTAATTCAGAATATGTGGATGCCTAAACGCATCTAAATATTTTTGATATGTAAACATCTTACGCGGCGATATGAGGATAAACCTTGGGAAAATGGAAGGAAGTGTGAAAGCGGATGTGACATCATAACCCAGGCGCAATGATTAGATTCTTTCTAACGCCAGAGTATAGGCAACCAATTCCATATAAGTGGTTACCTATATTCAGGCGCCACGCGTCCTAAGCACCGAACATTAACAAGAGACTAGAAGGTCCACTCTCTGTCGGTACTTTTGATGTAGCGCTTACAAAGGCGAAACGCCAGACTTTAGACGAAACGGGGTGAAACGTGGTACGAGGCCTAAGCAGTTAATCGGCATTTCACCAGGTTCCGCGACGGGGCAAGGAATGGAATGTTAGGGGCGGAACTTAGAGTGAACCTTCTAGTCTATTGTTAATATTCGGTGGCCTAAGGTGACATTAGATTTTCATGTCGATATAGGATATGTTTACACATCAGTGTCGGGAGTACTAGACTCACTCAATTTTATTTGGTACTCAAATAACATAAAGAGATCTGCTGAATATATTTATTGTTTTTTTTACTACTAACATGATAAATCATCATTATTTACTCCATTACTCAAATGAGAAGTAACATTTCTCACCCTAGGTAAATAATAATATTAAAAAAAACCTAGGTCAATAATGAAACGGAAACGGAAAATGTCAAAATGTCAAACTTGTTAGTTTGACAACTAGTTGTCATTTCGGATTGTTTGAAAAATGAGTAGGAAATGGTTAATTTCAAAATCTAATCAATTCAAATAATGATAAGGATTGTATCAGTGCTATTAGTAAAAAAATTATATACAGTATGACTCACTTTTCATGACTCCCCCATAATATTCTTATTAATAATGCGATTTTGTCAAAATTTAGATGGAAAGAAGGTACTTTGTATGTATGGAGCTGTCAGGAGATTATTAGCGTTTTTTGGCGAGTAACCACGGTTAACTACAAGTAATACTGAAGTAAGTGTCAAGCGGGCACCCCACCACAAATTGTACTGTCTGCTTCTGTCTTCACCAAAATACCGTAGTTAGATCTTGCATTGCTAGAAAAGAATATAGATATTTTGCATATTTATTTGAAACTGATCAGTTTGATCAGTGCAGAACGTTTACTCATATTTTTAATGACAGAATGGTGGCCTCTGGAGATAAGCAAACTAATGGTATTTTTTTAGATGAATATGTTCAGGATACTTTATGCTGCCCAAATCCCATTTGGGGCACATTTGTGTAGGAATTCCGATACGTATGAGGCTTCTATAGAAGAATTTCATGAACGTATAATTTACAAACTTGTTCAGAATGGAAAAACAAACATTTCACATGTTTAACGTTTCAAAATTAATCCGCCATGACTCCATCAAACCTCGAGTACCACACCTCGTCACGTATGTAAGTTGTAGTAAGCCGTAGTTGAAAAATGATGATGTAATAGTGACGTCACGAAACTTCCCCTCACTTACCACAATTAAATTAATCCTCGTGAAAACAAAGTAGTATCCTGTAGTATGCCGTGGTTAATTGTAGTTAGCTCGCGAAAAAACGCTTCTTGTTACGATATCTGTCAGTTAGACAACTGAACTTCCAGGCTACTTGATATTTCGAACTATTTGAAAAATAAGTAGAAAATAACTAATATAAAAATCAAATCGAATCAAATATGGTAATATATCAGTGTTAGTAGTAAAAAAAATTCTATATATACCTCAGTTGAGAAGGCCATTATTAACCTCGCACATTATATCCTTCGGCGCTACGCGCCTCAGGATATAAAAGTGCTCGGTAAATAATGGCTTACTTCTCAACCTAGGTATATAATATACTATTATGTCTATATGTTTCACTGTGGTTTACATTAGGCGCGTTGTAGGTTGCATACAGTGTAAGTCGAGGTCTAGATCAATTCGAATAATGCGTTAATTACTTCGTAGACAAACTAAAAATACCACATTTAATTGATTGATATTGAGTAAATTAACTGATAATTGCCCTAATTAGATGACTTAAAAAAGTTTAATAACATAAAAAATAATTGAACTTAAAACTTTCACTACAGTCCACTACAAATTTTCAAACTAGGTACAAAAAAAATCTGTTAAATATACGTACAGGTTGGCTCGAATTCGAGTTATTAATATATAGTGTTTTAATTTTTTTTTATTATTTTTTCTTTTTTTTTAATTATTTATTTTGATTTAGCGTAATTCTGAATAGTTTAGGTTAAATAAATTTAATTAAAGTTCGTATTAAACAAAGATGATGAGTGGTTTGGAAACCGACGCGTTTCGTCTTCAAGAGGTCATCAACATTTTTTTAAATACGAACTGTAATTAAATTTAATTAATCTAAACTATTCAAAATTACATCAACGTAAAATAAATAAAAACAAAATAAAAATAAATAAATATTCATATTACAATATCATCTGAAAAACGATAATAAAAATTAAAGTTCGAATTTAATAAAAGAAAGTTGATGATGACCCCTTCAAGATGAAACGCCGGATTCCAAACTCAATGCCACCATTGGATAGAGCGGAAAATGTGGCAATGCAGAAGTGCAATTCAATTTAAAATTGGTTTTTATCCGATCGGACGAAAAACGACACCTTTCCGATGTGTTTTCTCACCGCAAAAGTCATGATTCCAGTATATTGTATTCGTTGCTTAGCAACATGCAATAACTGTACAAGAATAAAAAATAACAGTCCGGGAATATAACATTCCCTTCCTAGGCCGGGAATGTAACATTTCTGTCATATTCAAACGTCTTGTTTGTCAGATCAGACGTCTATCAAAAGTAACATTTAGCTATAGTTTCCGTAGCTACGTAATAAACTTCAAGCTCGCTCGATTCAAAACTTGATATTATGTTGAGTTTAAATTTAAAACACGTTTTTATTTACAGTAATATTTGGCTTTATTTATATAAGTACGTATTCTAATTAATTTGGATCGGATAAAAAATAGTATGTGCAACTCGTAGGAAAAGCACATTCCTGGACTCCTGTGTTGCTGGCCTCGGCTGCGCCTCGTCCAGCAACTACCACAGTCGTCCAGGAATGTTTTGCTTTTCCTCCTAGTTACACAATATACTATTTTAAATAAGACCAGGAAAAAAATAAAACGATTTTTCAAAATTTCGGGTTTTTTTTCCGAATATCTCCGTACGTACTCGGCATTTTAAAACTTTCTAAACGGCATATTGATAAGCAGTTAAATGCGTAGTTTTGCCCAAATTTGACCGACACTGTATCTCTTACGGTTTTCGAGATCCCCATACATAAATTCGAATTCGAGCCACTTTGTACAAATTTATTACAAAAAAGTAACAAAATATTTTGCTGTGCAGTGAACCCAAACCTTATAGCTAACAACCTTAAATAAAAAAAAATAACAAACAAATAGTAATTATTCTACTAACTCTTGTAAAAAAATATTAACAAGGTAGCACTGCGCCACAAAATCACAAAAGAAAACTTAAAAGAAACCCAGTGCATGTCATGTTATGTGGACCAGCGCGCTATCGCTACACGTGTTTTAGTGTCGCAACAAACGAAAAATCAAAACGCGCCGAATTCTACGTAACCGAGTACATAACATTAAAACGAATATTACCCGGAAAATTACCGAAACTTTAGAGAACATTACGGTAACAAAGGAATATTACTCGAGGGGAATGGTAATTTATGGAATATTACGTAATATAACCGTAACTTCTGAAGGTAATATTCGGACCGTGCATCACTAATATTGAGTCATAATGGCGATGAGGCCAGACTTCTTTGGCCTGAAATAAGTAATGGAAATATTTTTTAAATCGCATAACCTGTATATTATTCCAGCTTCAAATAGGCGATTTTTTATGACTTCCACGATATAATTTTTGACGTTACTGAAAAATTTAAATCAACCAAACCTGTCAATTTCTAGAAAACCAATATATTTATCTTATTGAGAAAGCTAGTTCATTCATTTTTTGCGTCATGCAAAACTATTTAAAAATAGAATTTATTATAATATTATTTAAAAAAATGATAATTTAACACCAAAACTAAAAAAGAAGAGAAGCATATTATTATAGAAAAAAATTACCTACAAACATATTAAATTAGATGCTTAAAATGTTGGCCATTCCTTCCTGATAAGCATTTATCAGCTGAATATTTCTTAATTGAATTAATGCGCTTTGGCTTACTTTATTTACTTCGTTTTTTATAATTACATAATTCTGTCGGAAGATATTGTTTTATTTAATATGATGAAATTCTCATTGATGGCAAAGGGCTTATTGCGTTTCGAAAAATACACTTTTCTATTGAAACGCCATGCATTTTTCATTTTATAGAACTGGGGGTTAGGTAAATCGAAAGTATTTGCGCAGACCTGTATCTATCTTTTTTACTTAGGCTCAACCATATTCTCTTAATCAAATTTAAAAACTGGCTAATTATGATGAACCGGTGCTGCAGTTAGAACATAAAAAATATTGATGGTAATTGCTTCTAAAGCGTCTTATGTAAATTATATTCATAGCCTCATATAATTATTTCATTCGCTTAAGATAGCATGCAAATTTATTCCGATGTGGGTTATTTTAAGCGCTTGCTCTACTCTCACTAGTTTTAGCGTTGTAGCTTGTTTAGCATAAAATGTTCTTCACCTTCACTAATATTTTATAATCAGATATTAGTACTGATATTTTCGGCTATCAGCATTTTGAAGTATTGCCTATTTCATCCTTCTATATCAATGACCTAAGAAAACCTAAACTAACATTTCAAGAGTTATAATATTCCTATCCTTGATCGGCTTATACTGATCTATCTCCATAAGGTATAACGTAATGTCACATATACGCTCCTACCGCTTGTTGCCTATGGACCTTACTTCATTGCAGTAATTGCGCTGTGCTCTTTCAGAACACGGAGCTCAGATATAGCTAGTTGGGAGAGATGGATAGAAACACTCGGTGTAAAGGCTTGGTTTATTAACTTCAGGTTGAGTATAGAAGGTTGTAAGTATTACCAAAATATTCGGGAATGCATATCTCGTAAGTCCCCTGGGATATCCCTCGCGAAAATGTTAACCACGAACAGCAGAGAGAGAGAGAGAGAGAGAGAGAGAGAAAGAGAGAGAGAGAGAGAGAGAGAGAGGGAGAGCTAGTCTGAAGGGCTGCTACAATTAGACTGACGATGACGGGCGGATAGATTATTTGATATGGTTCATTATTTAGATATGTAGTTTACTTTTTTATATGTAGTTAATTTAGATAGCACTTTGCGTTATGGCGTTACTAATTTTCACTGATTTACTTTTAAGGCGTGCCTGATGAGAGTGGTTTTTCCCTTTCGGTAATTCGCACTGATAGGTATTTTTTAACCGTGCCTGATCAGAAGGGCTTTTCCCATTCGGTAATTCGCACTGATAGGTCTTTTTTTAAAAGTGAGAGCTTTGATCTACCAGAGGGGCTTTTCCCTTTCGGTAATTCGCACTGGAGATCAAAGTCTGCCGGTATGGGCTGCTGCACAGCTTTTTATACCAAACTTTGACCTCTAATTCGAGTATTGTTTTGAATTGTCAACAAGGTTAATCATAACAGTTTATACTTTAATTAACAACACTTTATAATTGCGATTCAAGGTTAAGTTCAAACTTTCCACTGTATGATTTTATGTTAGTTGACAGTATTTCGAAATAAGTTTTTAAAATAGTTTTAAATTTTGAATAATTGTTTTAAAATTATTACAAACTAACAGCCTACATTCAAAGAAAGTCTAATGATAGTGTCTTATATTTTTATTTGTATTCTGTGTTGATTAATTTTTAAAACTACAAATACCTTGTGATTTATCAGATGAATAACAGCCTGCTTCTACCTGCAAAGTTTAGCATTTGGATTAATTTTCTTTTGCTTATGTAACGAAATTTTTTAAATATTGCAGCGTTGAACAACAGTGGCCTTCATTTAGTCAGGGGACACATGCTCTTTCTAAATTATGCTTATTAACCAATTGTGACATAGTTTTAGTGGATACCTTTTAGGAAAATGTTTGTTAGTGAAAAAACTTACAGTTACTAACCACTTGAGCAAATGCTGAAAGTACCCACTTCCGACCTCCATACCTAGTAAAGATTTTTTTTTTAAGCAATGATACGCATTCATCAATTATGCGCTGTTGTAAGTTCTCCAGAGGTGTTGGTTGGGCGGCATAGATAATAGGTTTTAAGTGGCTCTTTAAGAATATAATTAAAAAAGATAAATCCGGAGAGCGTAAGGGTCACTCAATAGCTTCGCTCCCAATCTCTGTTTTTATGACCGTGGCACACACACCAAAGGGAGATCCTATGGCATGCGAGGAGCGGTGTGTGCGCGGAGATGTTGATTGGCACGGTTCTTATAGTTGTAGGTTATAATTAGGAGTAAACAGATGTCCTGGGAGTGAGTTTCACAGTAAAGCAGTGCGCCAGACAAAGGATTCCTTGTAAAGCGACGTTCTAGATGTTTCCAGTTGAACAACGAACGAGTGCGCTCTTGTCGTCTGTCGCGACTGTCTGACAGGTCTTGCTGGGGCCGGGATGAAGCTGGACAAATCCTGGGAACATCTGCCATAAAAATATTTGTAAAACAGGGATATCTCAGCCACATGTCTGCGGTGTTCCAGACTATATAGATCCCGGGTCGCGGACGAGACGCGCAACTCTCTTCTGAGTTGAACCGAGCAGCTTTAGGGTGTGCTTAGGTGCGGCACCCCAGATGTGTAGGAAATATCCTAAGCTCGTCTTATTTGCGCTTTGTAGAGCAAGAGCAGCTGCTGCGGAGTACACAGTTTTTTGTTGCGAAATAACCAAGCTTCTGCGAACCTGCTTTGCGATGTTAGCAACGTGGTCATGCCAAGACATATTGCTGTTGACCGAGATACCCAGTAGTCCGATTAACGAGGATGAAGGAATGGTCGATCCTGCCATAATGATATCAGGACCTGTCGTAACGGCTTTTTTGGTAAACTGGACAAAATTCCTGTCGCCCCAGGTTCGAACCTTCTCCAAATCTTGATTAATTGGTGTAATCTGCTTCTGTCTACTGTGATAAGTCTCAGTCGCTGTGTGTGTAAAGGTTTTTCCTATCTAAATTGGGAGACAAGGGTACTGTCATCTGCAAAGCTGTAAAGAGGATTCA
Organism: Pissodes strobi; assembly: GCA_016904865.1. NCBI lineage: Eukaryota > Metazoa > Arthropoda > Insecta > Coleoptera > Curculionidae > Pissodes > Pissodes strobi. The sequence goes on along the minus strand of MU182022.1, from coordinate 231,479 downwards.
TAAGTTCGGTCAGCAGATCATTAATATAGATCAGGAATTGGTGAAGAGTTGGTGAAAGTATTGCGTCTTGAGGCACTGCCGCATTAATGGTAAATGTATCTGTGATATGCCCCTGCAACGTGCAGAGATCGGTTCTTAAGGAAACTGGCAAGTCAGCTACAGAGAGACGCTGGCATTCCGAAGGACGCCAGTTTGTTGAACAATCCGTCATGCGAAACTCTTGTCAATTGCCTTCGAATTATTTAACGCAATCGCTCGAGATTCTCCGTAGTTCTCAATTGCCCTGTTCCATATATAAGTAACATAGGCCAATATATCTCCTGTCGATATCTGTTTGCGGAAGCCGTATTGGTTATCGCTAATTATTCTATTAGTCTCGAGGTACCTACTTGAGTAGTTGCTGATTGACCACATGCTCCATGTGGAGGCAATTGGGCGATAGTTTGAGGGCGTGTTTTTTTTTGCCTTTTTTTGGAACAGGTTGTACTCGAGCGATTTTCCAAGAAGCTGAAATGAAATGAAATACCTTTTCGGTAAGACAGAAAAAAAGTCTGGAAAAACTGTGGGTTAGTTCGTTGGCGCAGTTTTTTAACACGATGGCAGGTATTTCATCTGGCCCTGACGCCCTTTGCGTATCTAGCTCTTTGAGGATTCTAAGAATGTCACGGTGGTGAAACTTAACTTCTGTCATGGCAGTGTTGGATATGGTGGGGAGAGCCTTGCCATTGGGGACGTTTAAGGTAGAGTGCGATAAAACATTTCGGCGAGCATGTTTGATTTTCCTTAGCTGTAGTTGCCGTGACGCCGCGTTCGTCCGTCAAAGGTGGAAGAGACGTTTTTGTAAAGTTATTACTTACAGCCGTTGCTACCGACCAGGAACTCCTGGAGCCACTGGGGCATTGCAAAAGTGTATTCCTAGTTCTATGATTCTGTTTGTCCCTAGTTTCGTCAATCAGACGTTTTCATTCGTTTCTCGCTTCGGTAAAGTAACTGCGACTTTCAGCGGTCTGATTTTACTGCCAGTACTCGTAGGCTTGCTGTTTCCTACCTACTTTATGGAATTTGTGGAATTTGGGATGTATGCATCCGTTCCTGAGGCGATTACTTGGGTAATCTATTCGCAACAGACTGACAGGTCGTCAGTGCCAAAGCAGACGTCGAGCCAAGGAAAATCCAGGTAAAACTCTCTAAGAGAGTTTGCTCCCAGTTTGTATAATTGCAATTCCAAATTTTTCGTGGCAATGGTGGATCCTTCTGTGGGAGTGACAGTTCACAAATCGTTGCGTTGTAATAAATTTGCGGTCGGAAGTATCTAATGGCGGACCAACTGTAATTGTGTACTGGTCAGGATTTGTGATTAGAAAAAGATCCAGGAGGGCGGCGAATGCACCCCTCTCTGAGATCCGAGTTGGTTCGTCTACTAGTTGTTCTGGAAACATCATTTTGTAGGAATATCAAAGAGTTTCTCTGTACCGATCATGATTCTCCATTATCTCGCCTCGTACGGGATGAATAGTAGTTTCTAATAATTCCAGATACATCTCTCCTGTTAAATTGTAAGGTAAAAAAAAGTCACCAAAAATACCATTAAATTTTTGTGGATGTTGGACATGCATCAAATTGTCGGATTTAAATCACATCACTATCGGCAGTTATGGAGATTCACAGTGCCGTTCCTAAGGAAAGAACATTTATCGGAAAAACATGCTTTGACAAGATGATGTTGATCCGAGTGTTGATCATTAATTACTGGTTCCCACAAAATTTCACAAAATTGTGGACGTCTGTGAAAATCATAGGGAAGCGCTGAAGGACCATGATGATATATTTTTCTAATTCGACCGGTTGACTTATTATGTCGACTTATTTATATCGATTTATTTACGTCGTCTTATTTATGTCCACTTATTATTATTAGCGTTTTAAGATCCTCTACAGGCGTAGGCGACTATGTGAAAATCGACCTCTCCTATTGGTTGATCCATCTCGTATTACACTATGTCTTCGTGATGCAATCAACTTGTCGCAACAGTTCTCGTGGTCGAGAGGTTTAATTGGTTGGGTCTCACCTGGACGGCCCGGGTTCAAACCCCTTTGCTTTTTTTATTTTATTTTTTTAAGATTAAGTTTCTAAACGGCTTTTTTCTTGATTTTGGGTATGTCTTGGGTTAGTTTGGGTTAGCACTTGGTTAGTTTCCTTTTCTTGAGCCTGAGCCCCCGTAGCAAGCGAAGCGAGCGGAGGGCCATGCGGATCAACCAATAGGAGAGGCCGATTTTCACATAGTCGCCTACGCCTGTAAAGGATCTTAAAACACTTATTATTACTAGGATCACTAGAAAAGTGGTCTCGTATATGCGTGGGCTGTTGAATAAGTTTATAACAATATATAATTGTAATAACACTTGCACAGATAAAAAAAAGCGGTGTGTGCCTAAGACTATATGTACAGCAGAAGTGAAAAATTTTACAAAGCGACAATTAAATCATATAGTCGAGATTTGAGCAAAAAATTCACAAAGCGAAATGACGACGGTATCGAAATCCTACGATCAAAATCTCAGTGTGGTAATATCACAATCTCGGTAAAATAAAAATTCGGACGTTTTGAAATCCCGAAACACACAAAGGCGATTTGTGTGCACTGTGTTAAATCAACCAAATCTAACTGAAGGAAACCAACACTAACCCAAATAAACCAAGCTAATCCAAACCATTTGATTGATTTAGTCTTGATCTTGAATGTCGTCATTTTAATACCATTAATATTAATCAATAAGATTAGATATTTTTTTAACTTAACATGCAATTTCGATTATGCTAGATATCTATTTCGTTTATAGCTTATATTCAACATCAACAATTAAATATTATCTTGATTTTGGTATCAAGTTTTCTTATTATTGTTATTATTATTATTATTATTATTATTATTATTATTAATTATTATTATTATTATTATTATTATTATTATTATTATTATTATTATTA
>MU182022.1:212384-227315 GCA_016904865.1 Pissodes strobi | reverse complement strand
TATTATTATTATTATTATTATTATTATTATTATTATTATTATTATTATTATTATTAATATTAATATTATTATTACTATTTCTTAATGTTAATCGACAGAAAAATGTATTCTTAGTGATCAATATAAGCTAATATCAGTTGAACACCTAGTTTATAAGCTAACAAAAAACAAATTAAAAATTATATAATAATAAATAATAATAATAATAATAATAATAATAATAATAATAATAACAATAATAAGTTGGCCGGTCGAGTTAATAAGTCGACATAAATAAGTCAACATAATAAATAGACCGGTCGAGTTAAAAAAGTATTTCATCATGATCCTTCAGCGCTTCCGTAAAATCATCCTTGTTAAGTTCCTGTACTAGATGTATTTTGTAAGAATACAACTTATGTTCCTTTAAAATCACCTGAATACTGCTAGTCGCGAACTTACTAATACTTGATAGAGGATCTGAAACAACATGCCTCAAAATCGCCACCTCAGTAGCCTCATTAACTGGATTTTCAATTTCATGTTTTTTTTTACATACGAACCCAAAATTTTTCCACTAACTCCAAAAATGTTTTCACGATGGACCTGTGCCGGTTTTAATGTTGATTATTAAAGATTTGGGTTATCAACCTGTTCCCTCAATTTATTAAACACTAAAAGGCACTCGAAATATGTAGATAAAAAGCACGACCGAAGTAAAAGTCAATGTCAATGTAAATATCAGTCTACGGGTCTGGTCCACTTGATGTGTTTTTTTGTCACGAAATTTTTCCGATTTTTTTTTAGCATTTGGCGCCTCGCTTTTTATTCTCTTTCAGGTACGCTTCATTTTTTATGTTATTTGCCGTCTATTATTGATTTTCTGTATCGTTACTATATCGTAATGCTCAAATACAAATTTGTGGAGATGGATTTCGTCTATTAGGCAAGTAAAATAAATTAATTCCAAATGTATCCTTTTATAAACTTTGTGGAGCCGCCTATGTTGACTGTCTAGACAGTAGCGGTTTGAAACTTGGGAATGGTAATCTAGATGGAAATACCTTTAAATTAAGGTGTCACTCTTTTAATTTAAAGTTTTGAGGTCAGTTATCACCCCTGCCAGAGGGCTGATAGTTAAGCAGTGAAAAAGGCAGAAAAATACTTTCTACTAATATAAAAAATCGACGGGTTCGAGCATTGTTTCTTAAATCGCCCTAGGTGTTCAAAATTTCAAAACTGGCAGAATTTCGTTTTTGAATCGCTATCCTGTATAATGTTCATTTATTATTATACAGGATACTGAAGCAACATTTTTTAAAATTAAATTATCCGGAATGGCAAGAACAAATTTAGGCAAAGAGAATAAACTAAGCTTTGGAACAGTTTCTCAAGTTGCATAGAATAGTCCACAGTTACTAAAATACATATAAATTTTCCTTACCTATGATATCTTGATAGGAAAAAAATATTTCCATAGGATGATTCAACAATATATTAGTTTTCTTTAACTTGTGAAATATTCACGGTTTATTCAAAGCTGTTTTCTGTCCTTATATTAGTATAAAAAGAAAGTTGTCTAGCATTTTAAAAACTAATTTTTCATTTGCCTGTTAAAATCTAGATGCTATTTTCCAAAGTATATCTGACTTGGATTGAAGCATGCAAATATGTTTAATTGCACCGGTCTCATACTTCGAATATTTACATGCAAAAACTGTTAAGGGTCCCAATTATCGCATGAGTTTTACGATAATATGCTAATTCACACGGTATTTAATAAACGAAACGGTCCCAGCCAGGCGGTAGTTATGTGGGTCATTTTGAAAGACCAATATAAAATTCAAAAAGGCCAGAATTATTAATGTTAAGTTTCATTGGGGATCTGTCACGCAATACTTATTTTTTTATGAGCTTTCGCTTATGAATAGTTAAGTTTTCGTCCACGTTTTAGTCGGTTGCTTAGTACCCAGGCTTTTTACAGCTCTATACAAACTTGGCTTTTCACATACATTACGCAATAAAAGTTGTACTGCTGTAGTCCGGGGCCATGTGTCAACGCTCATTGATTTGTTCTTAAAGTTAGGTTACTACGTGTGTTACATGCCAATTTTAACGTAAAATATCCGTATGATTTGAAATAAGCAGGATATTTTATATATTTTTTTGTTTCGGTTTTTATGAAGTTTTTTTTAAAATTGAGGAAACATTAGGTTAAGCTTAAAAGTACCAGTACAATAATCCCTGAATTATTCAGGGGTTGCCTTTTTTACCAAAATAATGTTGTTTGATATAAAATTTAGATAAGTAATATCCCTATCCTTATTAATTAATCATGGTAATTTTTTAAATAGGGACTGCAAGAATATATACATTAAAGCAACTTAGCAGTACGGCTAAGAGATATAGCAAATATTATGCGGAATGTTGAAATTTGCAATGAATTATTGTTGAAAGGATATGTATGATGCTTATGTATTTAGTTTGGAGGACTTTAGAAAGATGAAATATTTCTTAAAATAACATTATTATCGATCAATATTTCACGAATTCCATTTTTTAGCTTTCTTCATTTAAAATGTCATCTACTGGCTATCATCTATCTATTATATTCTCATAAATAGTTTTAAATTGAGAGATAGGCAACACCATGCAAACGTAAATTGGCAATTTGGAAAATATCTCGTATGCTCTTGAGGAAGACTTGATTTGAGGGTATACAGAACAATAAAATAATACATTTCAATGCGTCATTCAAGTCATATATTAAATAAATGTAGAGTAAAGGCTGTGCGCAAGGACGAAACATCTAAATGAAAAACTTTTGTATTCCATGCAAAAATTTTATTACAAAAATGGACATCTTCGTGTAAAAGAGCGCTTTTAGCCTAAGCCCCTTCAGTGTTACATGCAAGTAAGTAAGTAAAAGTTGGATACTCTAATTATTACAAAAAAATACTCCTAACTTACAGCTATTTAATGCTGCCTTCAAGATACTGGTTTTGCAATTAATAGTTCTTATCTTCATCAAAATTCTGCTACCCTACTAAACTCTCGCTTCTTAAAAGGTTATTTAATTTACATACTAGAAATCGATTTACATCATATTTTTATCACATTCAACTTGGTGTTAGCCTATCTGTATTTCAATAAGGGTATTTTAATTCTAAAAAATTAAAATTGAAAAATTTCCATAGCTTAACGTTATATATTTTTTGTAAATATAAATAAACAATCTAAAATTACCGCTAATCCAATTTACAAACTAATCTTTACATGATCTTGCTAATCTCATCTAGCTCAGTGTCAGCACTGTCAGCATCTGCATTCCAATCAATTTCTGTTGTAATTTATAAGTTTCGTCTCTTCCAGAATCTATATCAGGGGGTTGAGTCAGCCTCGTCCAGCTTCGCAACACTGAATATGAATACCATAAAAAAAATCCTTTTGGTGCTATAATATAAATTAAGGAAAAGAAGGGGGCAGGTTTTGTGGGTTGTGCCGGGCTGACGTCTGCTCCTAATATAGTTTACTATTTCTCCTAATTAAGTACTTTTTTCTTCTTTATTTTCTAGACTGAATACTAAGATTGAAAATTTAAAATTACCGCCAATTCTTGGTAGATTATTTCCTATGTCATCGGTTCACTTGTCAACACTATGAATAGCGTCACCTTTGGCCTTTGCCGTGGTTCAACCCTCGTTTTTCATTTTGTAAATAAAATTATGTGAACCTTTTTCAAAAAATGTAATCGTTTGAAACTTGAATGTGACCTTTATCAATTTTTCCCTATGTCGATATGTTGTTCGTTTTCCACTGACAAGCAAGTAAAAGAACTCTTAGCCTATCTCTCTTTATTACAAATATCACCCTTGGGATCAAATAGCTCATAATTATAAAAGAACTTTAGGTAGAAGTATGCCGCATGGACTACAATCCGTTATTGAACATAACGGTTCACTAACTAAATACTAAAGCTATAAAATGTTTTCTTTTTTGTTAAATTTGTATTATTTTTTATTCTTATAAAGTTCAAATTTAAGTATATTTGAGTCTTAATTAATTGAGTGACATTCTAAAGCTTCTTATAGCTAATGGGAATATTAAAATTTAACAGTATTTTCATTAGTGTTCCGGGAGTTTTAGGGTTAGGGTGTGAAAAGTCCCAACTAATTGCTTATATTCATTTATCTTCCACACCGTCATCTTTTGTTAACGAAAAATATACCTAAATTTTAGTATGAATTCTACAGAGCACTTTTATCTCTTACCTTTACCTGCAATTTCTAACTTAAGAAAAAAAAAACAAGTAAAAAAAAGAATATCTACAGTCTACATCAATAAAACAATATTTTAGATAATCACTACTATTGTTTTCCACTAATTAATTAAAATAAACAGCGATAAACCGTCCAAAAGAATCACATTATTTATGGCATACACAATTGCAAAGCTTCCGGGAAACTTGTTGGTTTGAGTTTAAACAAGATCATTATTGTCCCTTAATTACGTAGAATATTTAAAAAACACTGACGAAGTACAGGGCTTTTCCATTTACTACGTCTACTTCGCCATATTTTCAGTCTGGAATTGCTACGTCATGAAACGTCAAACTGTATAATGTCCAGGCCCGTATCACGTAAGTCACAGGTTGGCCTACCTACCTACCATAATAGGTTATATTTAAATAATTCCTCACACCATCTAGTTAGAAAGTCATACCTCTGTCACCGAACATTAACTATACGATAAGACGGCAGCTTTGATGTGCATGTTCAGCGAGCGCTACAAAGGAATCGTAGTTTTTTGTTTGGTTGCTTGGTAGCGGTTGTCAGACTCTCGTTGCTCACAGTTCGAATTTCAATAAAAGCTAGCCAGAAACGATACCGGTTGGGGTATTTTTAATTAAATTTATGACGAACTTATTTATAACACTCTGGTACTCTAGTTGGCTTTGGAAGAAACAATTGATATCTTTTGAACTGTTTGCAGGGTCCTGTCAAACTTACGTTATGGATTTTATTAGCATTATTATTTTCACCAAATAAATATTTTGATAAAGATTGTATTCAACTGGCTGTTCAATAATCTATTAACGCTTTTAATTAGTTATTGATAACAATACTCAAAGTATGTAATAACTAATATTTAAAGATTTTCATTTTTCTGCTTATTGCATGGCGCTGGTGACCACTCAGAGAAAATTCAACACCGCACCAGTTAACTTATGGCGCTCAAATGAGCTGCAGATCATGTGGTATACCAAAATTTTGGAAAACCAAAATTGGCCAACATTTTTGAAAACCAAAACAATCAAGATAATTTAAATTTAGAGTTAAATGCTGATGAAGTATGAGCTCAAATAATTGTAGAAGCTAATTCGTCTAAGCATTAGTATAAACTTATCAAAACGCAAGCGTGAAAAATAGTTGCACTTATACCCTTCGTACGACAAAATTTTGGAGGCAAAAAAAAGTTATCCCAGTTAGTGCTGGGCAATTATTAAAAGTTATAATCGATGTTCGATTATTTGTAATAATCGATTATTCTCTATTAACTGATTAAACGATATAATCGCTTAATCGATTTAAACAATTAATCGAAATAATCGATTAATCGATAATATCTTAAAGGTTAACCAGATAATCGATTATTTCTGACCACTCCTAATACCCATAATACTGTAGTAAGTGAAACTGAAGCTGAAATTTCGGAAGTAAGTATCATTTTTGCACCATACTGATGCAAGACTGATGTTATTACAGAAACAGGTAATAAATTCTTTGGCTGAGTCAGCAGATTAAATTTATAATTTACATTTAATTTGTAAATATGGTTTTGATGGTACCTGGAGATAGTCAGAATACTAGCAAGTATTTTGAACAACAGCTTCACTGATGCTTCTATATTTTGTACTAGTTTGGTCCCTATTAGATTAATTTTTAAAAATAACGATAATTATGAAATACTTATATGACGAAATTGCAGACCCTTATCAACACGTTTCTGTCGCCCAATTAACATTAATTTTGCTCGTGATACCCCTGAATTAACCGTTGCAAAAAAACAAAATTTGTATCATCAAACTAAAAATTTAAAACTCTTTTTTACAACGAAGGAGCGTTTAATTTTCATAATCATTTTTTAAAACGTTTTAAGAACATATAAATTATTTTTATACTTGACTTTTATCGTTAGAGATAATTATTGATACACTTTATATATAAATATATATGATCCAAACATTCACAATAAAGCATTTTTGTTTAAAACACGATATATTAAACGTGTAATACTTAATAACTTTTATGTCTTATTTCCGTTAAACACTGGTATGGCCAGCTTTGCTACAAATTCAACCAGTGTGCACTGTGTCAAAGGTCGCCTGCCAATATCCTGTTAGTTTCCGCGCGGGGAAGGACACACAGTTGCGTGCCGCCGGCCGCAGAGAGTGAACCTTCTTATCGTATAGTTAATGTTCGGTGCCTCTTTAAATTCACTTTGAATTTTGAAAACTTATTAAATGGTTTATGGCATCTTACAATCCTTAAAAATATCTGGGGTGGGTTAAATTTATTTCCAAAACATGATACATTACAGGGTTCTTCCACAAGCTTTGTGGATTATGTGGGATTAACGACTACTTCAGCTACGACCTGAAATTTCTCTTCTTTATTACTTTCGGTCTTCCCGATGTTGAGGTACCTGTCACTGACCTTGTCACTAGTTGCCGGCAGTATTTCTTGCAACTGGGACGTTCTGAGTAACGTTTACTGAAAGTTAACAGCATGCATTATATCTTCCTGAGATAGAAGCATTTGAATGGGCAATGAATGAATACCTACTCTTTAAAATAATTGAGAACCATATTATAACAAATAATTGATACACCACGTAACAACATTCTGATAATCAAACTACGTTAGGAATAATAAAACTAGAGGCAGAATCCGAAGACGGTTTAAGTCAATGACATGCAAATCGGAGTTTGCACTTAGCATGAACATACCTTCAAGTTCGTCATATTAGGATTTATTTCGTTCATTATCTAAGCATCTCAACGTGGTACTTTAAAATGGGAGAAGGGGGAAGCTCTTGCATCTTTACGGTGTAATAAAATATAAAAGACGCCACCACTCATCATAAACTGCAACTCGACGTTTAAACATCGAGATGCAGTTTGTGTCATTTCCATATTCCAGCACTTTGCCACTAAGCACAATTACCATGCATATTTAAATTTGTCTACAGAAATATTACTTGACGAAAATAATTACAAAAGCGATTAATTGAAATAAAACCGTAGATGTTCACCCAGCGCAGCGGCCCGAAGTCAATGATGCTGCAATAACCTTTCAACCACTGCTTTAATATGAAAATTAATTTGTCTGAAAGATTAACGAGAGTTTTTATATTAACACTTTCAGCTTTTGAAAACACGATTATAAATCATCAAACTAACAAAACGAGGCGACTTTGCCGCTGATTTTCGACGCCATCCTTAGTGATTGTGTTCTCATATTGATAAATTGGTTAGCTGAATTCTCGTAGTTCATCTTATTCCACTTCAAAACTTCCGGATATTTCTCTATTTTACGTTTGAAATTGTCAAATGGATTGATTGATGTGGGTGTCAAAAGCTGCTCTCGATTCTTATTTACTTAATACAGCTTCGTTGGTTCACGTAGTTTATTTTGATGATGTTCAGCTTCATTATAGAATTACATTTTAAATTAGACATAATTATCAAAAAGTATAATTAACGTTTTTATGGTTATAAAATTTGGTCGGAAATATTAGCCGCTATATTAAAAATAAATCTTGCTCATGTTTTATGGGATGCACAAATAGTGCCTTGACGTACCGTATCCTCTTTATGATAAAGATTTCTAAAAAATACTTAAGTAAAATTTTTGTTATCTAGCAAAATATTTGCTTTAATCGTAACTAGAATTGGTGAAACAATTTCTCGTCTTATCGACCCAAAACAGCAAATAACAATATTATATCGACCAATAGATAATTTTATAGACTCTCAAACTGTCTAAAATAGTTTTTTAGATATTTGGAAATAAATGTTAAAATCAGCTACTTTGATGCACTCCTCACTTTCTCTGAAAAGGGAATTTGGTCTTTGGTTCAAACTTACAAGTAACATTTCGACATTTCCAGTACAATTGAAACGTGATCGTCATTTTACTGCCTTTCCTAAAAATGTTCATACGGCGTTAATGACAAATATGGTTTAATTTTATATTTCAATTTTTTCGCCTAATATAATAATTCAGTAAATAAATATGCACGTTCTTAACTTCCATAAATTATCGATTTAGGTAAACCACATAGTAATTATTTCGTATATGTAAATATATTGTTGATTTAAGATGTGGCAATATATTTACTATATTTATTTTAAAGTATTTTTTAGGGTTTTAAAATTATTGAATTGATCGTGCCAAAGTTGACATTAAATATTAAATCATTGAGTGTACTAACGTATAGAAGATATTTCTTAAAAATTTCAAAAGTATATAACGACGGATTTAAAATAAAGTTCCTATTATTCCTAACATGCTGTTTCGGAAGTATTCAATAACTTTTTCTATGGTTTAATTATTTTCTATATATTTATAGGTTTAAAATTTTTATAGTTTTAATAATTATCATTAGGATTATATTAGGAAATTTATGTCGTTTATTCTTTTTTTCTGTCATTTTGGCCTTACAATCAATGTAATTTAGCTACATAAGCACGTACAATGTTTTATTAAATTTAACGTTAATTTATGCTGTTGAAACGAAGTATATAGTAAATTTAAATCGTATTTAATATGGCGTTTGATTTCGTGAATCAAGCCATGCGTCTTTCCAGTACCACCGACCTTCGAAGATATTGGTTTTATAATTTTTTATGGATGGGTAACAAGCGTTTTTTTTAGAAATGAGGGGAGAACCTTATGATTAAGATAATTGTTAATTAACTTACTTAAAAGCTCGATTATTAAGTTTCCTCTATGGTTTGGATGCCTGGATATTCCATTGATAACATATTTTTGTTTCAAAGGTTAATTTTATGTCCATAATCTGATTAAATATTATTTTACTAAAAGTGAATTCTACATGATCAAAGTCAATGGCCTTAAGGCATTCAAGAGGATCACATCCTGTCACAGAGATACCATTTACTAGGGTATGAGCAATACGGGCATAACATTCGTTTACGTATTAAGCAATGGATTTATAGCAATTGATACCATGTGATCATTAGAATCTGTTTTTCTAAACTTATCTCCTTCTGTAAGATATACATTATTCGATGTTCTGTGGATTATTTATTGTATTGCTTGCTCACCCCATTAAAAAACTTAAAATGTTCTTTCATTCTCCTAGGACAAATGAGTTTTATTTGTTTTTTTTTTCACAAACGAGCCCAGAAACGCTCTTTCCAGGCTTCGCATTGGTATTTTAAACCATTGCTTCACGGTCCGAACAACACCATTTATGAAGTCCCACAAGACATCGTCTACTAAGGACAAAATAATAAATAGACCTCTCCGTGTAATGGGTGCAAACAATGACTGACTAGCTTGGTAACGCCACAGCGGTGTTCGCGGCAGGTGAAATCTGTAATCTCTGATGGACATAATTAGAAAGGTCCAAGTCAACAATCCCATGTGTCTCAAAGAGGTCATAAAGCAGTTTATAGTCTTTCCAATCAGAGCTGAATGAGACATTGAAAATCACCCTTCAAGTCAACATCCCTCCTAGCTCCAATATAATAATAATTATCGACCTGAATTAGTTACCATCCTGGGTATGCCAGGTGACGCGATTGTCCCTGAGATAGGCTTCCACGAGGGGCTAAACTTCCTCTTTCCTACGAAGGAGGATGGAATGGAGGGAAGTACGGGATCCTGAGATGGACTAGTCTGGTTCACAGACGGATCCAGCCAGAATGGAGTACTGTCCGGAGCTGATGTGTACTGTGAGTTCCTAGGGCGGAAATTATCCGCCCCCCCCTGGACGGTTTTCCAAGCGAAAATTTTTGAGATAATGATGGGATCTGAGAGTCGCTACGGCTCAATGTCGGTGGCGGGAGGATTTTCTTCTGCTCCGACAGAACTCACAGCGCTGATGTCGCGTCGGTTCGCGCGCACTCCTTTTTGGTAAGAGAGTGTAGAAGCTGGCTGATTGATCTTGCAAAGCTTAAAATGGTTTCACTGGTCTGGGTACCGGGATACTCGAGTGTACCGGGAAGCGAGGCCGCTGACGCCTTAGCGAGAGAAGGCTACGCACGCGTATATTTAGTGCCTGATCCCTGTGTTGGGATCGCACACGGTATTTGCGAAAGGGCATTGGAGGTCTGGCGGATGGCACCGGGGATGAGACAGATGAGGCTCATGATACCTGGGCCCGTGCAGAGCATCGCCAGGGGCTTGTTGTGCCTACCTAGGAAGGAGTGCAGGACCCTGGTAGGATTCATAGGGAACTGGGAACTTAGACGGCACCTGACTGTGCTGAGAATTGCAGAGGAAGGGAAGTGTAAATGGTGCATGGAGGACGATGAGACCCCATACCATCTACTTACGGAATGCCCCGCTTTCGCGTGGGCAAGACTCAGAATCTTTGGCGCGACGCCGATCGAACCAGATTCAGTGTGTCGTATTAGTCTGAAGGTGATGCGGGCTTTCTTAAAGATAACCGGCATTCACGAGGTTCTCTAATGCGGGCTGGGGGAACAACGAGCCCAACTGGTAGTCTAAGTGAAAGGCCCGCTTAGGTGCCACCTATTCTGTTACTGATACTGATACAATGCCACTTCCTCAATGCGTCTTTCATTGTTAAATAAGCAACGCTAGTAGGTGGTTTTTACTCCTTACACACATTGTTATGAATTCAACTTAACTGGTGTTTCTCCGAAGCACACATTAAATGATATGTGTGAATATCCCAGCTATTGAAATATTTTTCTCCTTAGGTTTAAAAAGTTATTAACTATGATACCTATTGGCCAAAAGGTTGCATTCAATATTTCATCTCTGGAATCTACATTAATATAGTGTATGAACGCCTTTTTTTAATCGTAGGTACAGTGAAAAATACCACTCTTCAAAATTATAATAATCTCCTTCACATTTTCTGATCTAGGTTTCAGTTATCACAAAAGGTTAGGTTGAGTTAGGTTTAAAAGGGACCCTTTCACCGTGACCTACAGTGTATTAGTACTGCCTTTACTTGAATTTGATTCATTTGCTTAAAATTTCCTAGCTTAGCTAATGTTATTTGTTTATGTCTGAATTAAACTTTTGAATATGAATGAATTTATTTACGGTGATACTAATTTATAGATACGAGTTATTGATCTGCACCTTTAAACTGAATTCTCGTAGGGACTTTCCAATTTAGCTTCAAAATTTAAATGAGAATTTATCTCTATAGAGACCAACCCGTTGGAAATTCGAACTGGCATTTCCGAATGCCGAATGTAATAATGACTTATTAAAATTTAATTTGATGAAAATTCAAATAATATATAATTTATTATCAAATTTAACATTTATTTTCAAGGGTCTGATACGTGGGATCAAAACCTTTATGTTGATTTGCGCTTTTGGCCGTTCCGGTTAAATATTAAATTTAGCGATACGTCACCTTATATGCTGAATGATACTCAAACTGTTTTAGTTGTATATGGTATTGTCGAGGACAACAATAATTTAAAATAGCTATTTATCGTATTGAAAAAAATTGAATATTTCGTGGGCGTGTTCGCAGAATAGCAGAAAGGATGGAGGTAATTTGGCGACACGTGTTTCCGCTATAAGGCTTCATCAGGCATTACGTATACATATGCATATATGCACTCATACACCTTAATTGGGATAGGACAAACATAAATGCATATACATATAACGGGTGTAACCTGGGAAAGGAAAATGCGTACCAAAGCCATAAATAGCAGCCAGTAAGCTCATTTTTGGCTTCGGCTAGGTGACCTACATTTCGAAGGCCTTCGAAATACGAAGTCACCTAACCCATCGTCGCCAAGTGGCGACGCGACGCTGCTGTGTTGATGCCTCCGAAATATGAAGTCACCTAGTGACCTAGCCGAAGTCACAAACGAGCTTACTGGATCATGTTTGTGGCTTCTAAACAGTTTTCCCTTTCCCTTCCCGGAATGAATCAAACAAAATCCTTTAATCCGTTTTTAAATTACCAGAAATTACAAATAATATTGTGGGGTTATTTTACCACTAAAGATTGCGAACGGTTGGCTCTTAATGCGAAGGCCTGGGTTCTTGGCATATGACCTTTGTATACTTAAATTTAGCGCCACGTAATTTAGAAGAGATACTGCAAGTTATATCGCCTAGTAAAATAGAAAACCTAGATTGTCTTTAATAGATGTTAATTGTATTTTCAAGAACGAAATGGGGAAAACAGTCAAGCAGTAAACCCTTCGAACATAAACAAAACAATTTATTTATAAGAATATCTACCCCCTTCGTTGGGAATAACACATAATAGTATCAATTTCTACAGTTAAAAAGAAAATCAAGTTATGAAGGAGCTTATCTTGGTAACGCTTACCTCTTGAGTGTTTCATTTAAAATAAATTATACCTAGAGGGAAAAGACTCAAGAATCTTTGTTTCCAGGGTTATTAAATAGGTGTAAGTAAAAGGCATTAAATGTATATGATATCTACCAAGTGAGCCGAACAATTAAAATATTAAAGTATAAAATTTTACACTAGGTAGACCGCTGATACTTTAACATAATAAAAGGAAAGAACTGGCCTTGAGTTATTCCCGTCAGCTGGATAAGTGCTTCCCTGTCTGAAGTTCTTGTAGCTTACTGTTCCTTTCTCTAATCATGTGAAATTCCGGACCAAACTGAATCTTCTACTCTACCCTATGAAGCATGGAAGTTTAAGATTTACCTATAGACTGTGTAAATCCCAATTGAAAAGCATAGCAACTTTAGGTCATTCCTAAATTAAAATTATCTAATATTCTCTAATATCAACATCTCATAATAAAACCTGAAACAAACATGAAGCCTTTAGCCGCTTTACTTAAGATTGTTGAAATGTTCTGTTTTTTATAAAGCGCAAGCAAACGATTACCTACCTTATTACGTGGTGGTGGATTAACCCCAAAAATTATTAGGCATCCTCAAGGATTAGGCAAAAATAAAATAGGCCAAACCCTTCTCAGTCCTAATGGCACAAGATTTTGAAAATCTTTTGGCCTAATAGACCCATGATGGTTTTTAAATTCAAAACTATAAAATCAGGTCAACCAAACTCTTCGACCACCATGAAGACAAAGGCCACTTGACCGCCTGACTTCGTTTCCCGATGTCAATTGTCAGCTCATTGACACCGAGCGGCGAAAGCTGTTTTCTCATGCACAGTGCCATATAGGATGAACATTAGTGTCACTCAGGTTCGATTGCTCGACTCATAATCGTAACCATGACGTCATATTTAAATATTAACTTGCATGAAACATAATGTCTAAAGATGAGAATTGATTCAAAGGAGAACAATCTTTATTGGGAAATTAAGGCAATATTGAATTAATGAGATAGTATGTAGTGAATCAGTGGCTTGAATTAATATATCAAAAGTATGTTTTTTTTACTATAAGAAATCCAACCATGAAGAAAGGTTAATAGTTCTTATCAACATCTCGTAAAGAGAAAGTTAAAGACCGTCTGATACTTCGTGGCTTAATAATTAAATGTTTGCTTAAGTTATGAAATAATGTAAGTATGTTTTAAATAAATACAAATAAGAGTAAAGATGTAACAAATACATTTAAGGGTTAAGTGTTATTTTTCCAGGGAGTTAATTAAATACATTCAAAGCATAATATATGAAAACAACTGTAATAAGGTATATTGCTTGAATTCTTTAAAAACAGGTAACATTTACTTATAATAGCTTTATGAAAAATTGAATGCTACAATATTAACTGTGTAGTTAATATTAAATCATTTCAATAAAAACAGGAGTTAAAATCAGGTTAAATTGTGTTAGTCTAACATTTTATAAATAGTTCAAAAATGACAAGAATTTTTTCTATTTTAGATTCGATATTCCATTGTTGTTTGGCTGCATAAGTATTTTAAACCAAATTTACATAGAACAGTACTATGGATATTATTTCACCCTTTATGTCATGTCTGTCAAAAATCAGACGGAATTTCCTACAATTGCTTAAATGATATTTATGTTGTTATATTGTCTTTAGAACTATTGTAAGTTCAATTCCATATTTTCGAATTTTTCGTTCGCCCAACTTCAATATTTCTAATTATTATTTCTCGAACCACATGGTTTGGAAACTTCCTTTCAAGACTATAGTTTTGGAACTTCTTGTTATCGAACTCTTGCTTTGTTGAGCTTTAGGTTTTTGGAATTTGTTGTTTTGAACTTCTCATCATATCCCGCCATTTGTATATATTTACAAAGATTTAAGTAAAATTTCTAAATATTCGATTATTTTTAGAGACAAATGTTTTCATGTAATTCAATGCAATTTTAACGCCACCCTAGTAGTTATGTAGCGCCAATTTCTCGAATAATAAACGCATTCAGCACTCAGCCATAGTTGAAGCCACTCTCCGATTACATTCGGTTGTTCCAACTTGATAAGCAAGCACTTGTTCGATGACTTCCTGCTTCCTAAGTACATCCATTAGCGCATTGAATCCATAAGGAATTTGCTCTCCGGATTTTCCGCAATTTGTGTGAGATGTGTGGGCATTCAAATTTTTCGTTCCCTTTTACTAATATTTTACTATCGTATTAGTTCAATCAATGCAGAGATGGAAGAATCGAAATTTCTAATCTAGAGATTTTTTCTACTATACTATGATTATGTAAAAGATATAGAATAGCTTAAAAGGTTTTTTAAATACATAAATCAGGACTTACGAATAT
>MU182022.1:183905-211984 GCA_016904865.1 Pissodes strobi | reverse complement strand
TATATATATATATATATAGTTACTTAATTTCTTGGGTATAGGTTCTCAATAAAATAAACACAATAACTTTCTACGCAGTCATATGTCAATAATTTTTGTTTTGTTTTGAACTTGACGTTTCGGCAGGAATTCCGTGCCTTTCTCAAAAGTCCTAAAACCTAATATCCTCAAAAGGACGACAAAAACACATACACGTACAACAAACATTTTTCTATATAACTCGTCATTTCAAAAACAGAAACAGACGCCTATTTTTCGACGAAATAATATCATTGTCGGTGTTCTGAGCCTACTCTGAAGTAGAAGTCTTCATCAGTGTGATAATCTTGGTAGAAGAAGCCATTTCATCAATAATTATCGATTCATATCACAAACATAATTTTTGTTCGGAAACGTGGACAAAATATACAGTTAAAAAGTTCTCGACCGTCGCGTCGGTCGCTGCTCGTATAGCACTCAGTGCGGTAAGAAAGAAGGAGAGAGGAACACGATGACACGGCGGCGGCGCGCGGCGGGAAGAATTATTTTCCCGGTCCGTCTTCAATTCGAACCAAACATGGGATAATCACTTACGTCTAGGGACTATCCCATAACTCTCAGCTGCAGTAATGTGGGTTGCCTAAATTCACTTTTCGCATGGCCCTCCGCTCGCTCCGCTCGCTACGGGGGCTCAAGGAAAGGAAACTAACTAGGTGCTCACCCAAACTAACCCAAGACATACCCAAAATCAAGAAAAAAAAATTAGAAATATAACTTTAAAAAATTTTTTTTAAAACCGACTGGGTTTGAACTCATGTTGCCGAAGTGAAGACTAACCATGCAAACCTCTAGACCACCAGAGGCATACAAACGATTTGTTACATCGCGAAGTACATGAAAACGGTTGACTGCTCCGAGTTATGGGATAGCCCCTAGACATAAATTGGGATAATCATCTCTCTCTTTAGTTTTGGTCGTCTTGCAGTATCACACAATTTGTAACGTTACGCCTACGCCGTATCACACAATTTATAACGTTATTATTATTACTATTATTATTATTATTATTATTATTATTATTATTATTATTATTGTACCTTTTATAATGTGCTCATTGGTTCACTCCTCAGGTACAGCGCGCCTAAAATGTGTTGATCTAAAGCATTGATCTTACGGCACCGTTTTGATTATATTTTTTTGTTGCTTTTAAAGATAGAGGTAATAAATCTGACATCTTTTGAATCAGTAGCGAAGAGACTATCACATAAATGAAACATAAGTTGACATTTTCTACAAGCGTTGCGATACTAATTTATTTGTTCTGATGAAATGCCTGGAGATTCATGAATAGCTCTACAAGTATTGTATTTTACTTGTTTAATATCTCTTCTTATTCATATAATATGTTTCATCAATTTAAAATCAATATGGCAACATTACAATAATCGATGAAAACGTTAATTAAAAATACAAGATAAAAAAAATGTATAAGCAATGAACGAAACCAAAACAAAAATTAGGAAAATATTAATATAGACTGAAAACACTCATACTAACACACCAATTAGATATTACAATATAGACTGATTAATAAAAGAAACAATACATAACTTCACAAAAACTCGTCTAAAGTGTTACAATTCTTCTCAACTAACACTTGTTTCAATCTACTTAGTTAATATTTGATAATTATTTCATATCATCCGCGATAGCATCATAAAATAATTACCAAACAGAATTATTGCACTTGACGCGCGTTTCGCTAACCATGTTAGCATCATCAGGAGATGATTTAAACTAAATTTAAAATCTACCTAACTTTCTTTTATACTAAATGTTTGCTTAATCAAGCGTGACCATGGGGGCAGAATTGTTTCTCGAAACGCCGACCGTTTTTCCAGTTTCCTTTAGGTTTTTCAGCTTCGTTATAGAGTCACTAAATTAGCACTTGTGCTGTTTACACCCCGGAGCCAGAACAAGCGGCTCTATTTTAAGAAGATTTGTAAATAGATGTTGAAAAAGAGGCAAACATTTGTAAGGTAAATATGAATCCTCCACAACAATATAGAACATATCTACGTATTTTTTTATATTGTGTCATGTGCATTTAATGGAGTCCATATATTTCTTGCCGTAAATTTTCCTGAGAACATCTCGACAATCGAGAACCTGCAAAATATTTATCCTGTCAGATACCAACACTGAATAGTTCGCTGTTGTGATGTAGTGGAGAAATGATCTTAGAAGATGCCTTGTGGGGTGGACATTGAAACGTTGTAAAGTTCCTTCGACAGTCTGCTTTTCAATCCTATAAATTTAACCATAAATTCTTAATAATCTGTTATTATTTTAAAATACTTCATACTATCCAGGAATAAATATATTCATTACTAGATTTAAATAAATCTGTTATAATAATATTTTTCAGAACATGAGCGCAAACTGCCCATATAAATATACTATAAGGAATATAGTGTTGATAAAGTCGTAGTTCAAACTAATTTATTAATTGAAGCCGAACCTATTGTGTTAAAATCAGCGCCATAAATTTTTTCAAGTGTTTGGAAGAAATGGTCTATGTTAAAACCAATCTTCATCATCATCTTCCTCAGATCATCAAGGTAGACGAATTCGTGTACACACTATTATCAAATGATAATTTACTTTTATGACGGACCATTTTTAAAACATTATGATTCACAACTTATTTTATTCAATATGTTTATAATGTGAATTATTTAAATACTTAGACTTTTATCATAATAAAATGTTATAGATTTAAGAAAAAGATACCATGGCAATAATAGGCTCATGATAGTAGTATAAGCATGTGCCCCTTCTCTCAGTATAATCATAGCAAAACTGCCAATTTTTAAAACCAATGCTGTGAACAGCATTGTAGATAACAACATATTTATAATTTGTTTTGATTCCAGCCGTTATATCCGTCGTGACGTCACGCCGCACCTTCAAGGCGCTCCCGCGACACTCCCTTAAGCTTCCCCCGCGAGGCTAAGGGCCGTGCCACATGAAAGCACGCACAAAGTAGCTTAATATGGTTTGATAACTGCCTTGGCTCCCATTTTGCTGAAGTAAATATAAAACGTTCATGACAGTGAGGGATTTCGTAATAATATGCTGCAATAGCATGGAAAAATGTCTTTACCTGACGGATGTTATTTTTGATATTAAATTTCTGATATATAAAGATTAGAACGTGTGAATTCTGATTTAGCTAAAAAGATTGTATGCAAGTAGTAGTCATTGTGTGCTTTATTTTGAAGGATAGGAAAACTTTGTTTTTATGATTTGTAATATTTTTTTCAACTTTTGCAAATCGTTATTAAAAAAATGTCGAAGGTCATGCATAAGTCTCTCACAGATCTTCGAAAATACTGAAATATTCGAAATGAGGCGATAATTACCTACATTCGATCTATCCCCGCTCTTAATAATGGACAAACGTTGAATAATTGTGTGATAATATTTGCTATTTTCAAGTGTGAAGGAAATGATCCGCTAACAAAAGACGCGTTTATAATATTTTCCTGAAGTGGGAAACACAGTAGACCAGCTATCTCCTTCAGAATAAAACGAGGAACCAGTCACTGGATTTATGCAACTTTACGTCAGTCTTCCGTGCGAAACTAATGGCAGGTATTTTATTGTAGTATTCTGATTTTTCAATATCCTGTTAACTTTTTCGATAAGGGTTAATTTTATCGTAGAGTAACTTTTTTGGAGAAGAATTATCAAAGTATTTAAAAAAAAATAGTTTTCAACTTGTAACCAGTATTATGCGTTGAGTGCCAAATATGTAACCTTATTTGTGGCATATGGTACATATGCCAGGTTTACTGAGCGAATTCAATTTTTTTAAAAGACGTGTGTCTATGTCTTGGTGGTTAGGAGCGGGCGCCACTAATTTTTTTTTACTAGAAATTTGTCAATGTTTATTCATCCTTGAAAGTAGGGTAACAAAATTTAGAAAAATACCCTGTAATAGAACGTTGAATAATTGTGTGATACACGAATTTGTTATTATTTTGACTGCAATTTACCAAAATAAACATCAAGATTGTAAACTTACACAAACTCTTTCAGGACAATTAATAATATCTCAAAGTAACTTGAGGCTATGGTTACGCCGATAAACTAATAAGAAGATTTTCTTGTAATGTATTTCACCGCTATTATCAGAATAATAAATCAAAGCAAAATAAGATACTACTTGTTAATCTATGCCGTATAACATTAATATTGCCCAAATCTTATTAGCCGGTAATATATAAATGAAATGATTTTTAACCAAACTTAACCTAAATCAATCCCGTGGCAGCGACAGTACCAGTAGAGCAATAAACAGTTATTCAATATCTATCAAATCAATAAAATATCCTGTGAGGTAAATATGTACATATACAGGCGTTAAATATCTATAGGTAAACGAATTGAGCTCCAGTCGATTCCAATATCAAGGCGACAAATTAAATTTGCAAATTTTTGTCATGTGAAATAAATTACTGGCATGAGCTTTACAGCCAAGTACAGTAACAAATAGCTCAATCAACTATTTTGACACCAGCCAAATTAATTCTCTAACTGAGATAATATCAGATATAATAAAGGTTAAATCAAGTATCTCCGTGGCAACTACGAAAAGATGTAGAATTATATAAAATATACAAAATTAGACAACTTATAGCCTTTTTAATGGTAAGCTACTGGCAAGATAGCCAGATGAAGTATTAACGTACCTTCATTAATTAAAATAATACATAACGATAAGCTATATGCGATAATTAAGGAAATGACCGACAGTCGTTTAATTATGCATTCATTTGTTAAAATTCTATATACCGATAAACTATATACGGTAATTAAGGCAAATGACCTACAGTCGTTTAATTTTACATTCATTAATAAAAATTGTTTTTTAAAATTGTTACAATCGTTTAATTATAAATTCGTTAATTAAAATGAGATATTACGACTATATATATCGAGAAATGTCTAATTTAAAACTTAGCCATAAAAATAAAAAATAGGTAAAAATTAAATAATTTAGCATAGCATATATTTTATTTAGGACAAAACTTTACTATTGTTTTATATTGTAGATTATTTTATAAGTTACAGCCTTGCAATGTTATAGCACCTTGACAAATCACGTAATGATTTATTTTAAAAACATAATTCTTTAAGTTTACATATTTAAATTTCTAGATCATAGTGGTTTTGACAAACCACAGACAGATTCAACCATTGTACGGTGTCTCTCAGTTCTACAACAATTTACTTTACCCAAGCCTCTTTGGCCATAGCAGAGAGTGACAGTAAGATAAACCACTAACGCCCTTACTGTCCCGCTGCTTAACTCCAGCCGTAGTTTAGCAAGCGTAATCTTCAGGCACAGCCTGAACAAGAATTAAGGCCCTTAAATACATTCATCAGTTTTACTTGTATCTGGTAGACATGTAGACACTGGCGTCTTCTGTGAAGTACGTCCCTACCATGTGCCGCTGGACGGCTAACTGACGGCGGAGTTAGCTAGGTCAGCGTCAAAAGAATGGAATTACTGTCTCGCGGAAGGAATTCTATCCCACAGAAGTACCCTAGTTAAATGATAAATAACTTAAGCCACCTTAAATAGAAACACTCGTGTCCAACTTACCTTAAAAAAAGGGTCACCACACTAGTTCATCACATAACGTATATTGACTATATGGCCGATAATTTTAGAAAATATACGTTCCACTAAATTTGCGAAATATTGCAACGGCACAAACAGGCGACAGCTAGACCTTAGGGTCAAAAAGAGCAACAATAAATTCCGATACGGAAAACGACCTGCTCGCCTTGAATGTTCTGGTGAGAAGGGCTATCAATTTTCTCAAAAAAAATATGTACCACATCTGTCAAGTGGCGCTCTAAACGGATGTCCCTATCGAGCAGGATGGAACACAGAAAGGTCGCGAGAAGTATGGTAGCGAGAGTATCGATAACACAAATCGACCAGTAAAAGGAGAAAATCGCACTACTGTATATAGCAACATTTATAACGTTACAAGCTCTGTAAAATGACGCATTGGAAAAAAGTTGACACAAGTGCTTAACTCAAGCCGTAGCAATTCCGATCTTGACTTCCCTGGCAATATAAAACAGCTAATGTAGTATGGCTTTACAAGTCCTTATAACCTACATAAAATATTAAAATTTCGTTAAATTACGCGAGCCGGCTCAAAAGTTAAGGCCGAAAAGGAAAATCGCTGGGTACCCCTTTGGGGGCTCTGTATCTTCTTTAAGAGGCATTTTAGAAGTTTTTTTTTATAAAAAATTATGGTTATTTTAAGCCCTCCTATATGCATCCGAGAGTATATATTATATTATACTTTCCGGATATTTTGAAAAGGTGAAATAAAGCTATACTAATAGGGTGTTCAATTACCATACTTATTCCAATACTTATTTGTGTTTTTATATTACGTTTAGTAAACTTTTGGAAAAATTCTTACTAATTATGTGCAAAAGCTTTTTTGCATCTTTTATATAACGAGCTGAGATATAAATAATGTTCCAAAAATTTCATATCATTACTTGATTTGATTTCATTTTCTACTTTTAATCATACTAAAAGTCAAAAAATACCTTATTTTGAATTAAAATTTTGGCTCCTAAGCAAGCAGGTTTAGTTGGATATATGTGACTCTATGAAATATGTAAGCGCAGCTAGCCTATAAAACTACTTTATTGCCATACATAAAGAATTTAATTTTTAAAACTTGGCAGTACCCATTCAGGTGTAAAACCCGGCAGAAAGATCAACATTTTATGTATTTATTTATTCCCTATCGGGCTAAGAACAGATGCCTAGCCAGTATAACCTATGTTCATGGAAACATTTTTACGGGACATTTTTATGTCTCTATCTGGGTCGCAGATAAAGCTATATATTGAATATTTCTTTGATCTGCAATCTGTAATGTATATCTATTTATGTGTATACCTATTTAATGTTTATCAGTCATTTTGTTCGATAAATTTCCAGAGATTGGTTAATTGCGTTCCTGTTAAGCCTGATAATGAGCGTAAGCATTTTGGAAAAAAAAAATCAATTAGTTATGATCATATACCAGGAAGGATACATTTAATATCAAATAGAAACCAATATTTTTAATTATTAATTACCAAAAATATAAATATTGGTTCAAATTCTTAGTTCAAAATTGTACGTTATTTTATTCTACCTTTTAAAACATTCTGGTAAAATCAAAAAAGTTTTTTCTACATTCACAATAGATACCAGAATTTATTTTTGAAGGCGATACCTACACAACTTGCTTAAAAGTAATCTACTTAGCTATTGTAATTTCTCATTGAGCTAGTGCCGAAGATCTCTTGCTCTGTTCTGGTGATTAGCTGACTTAAAATCCTTGGATTTGTGTAGTAATGTCTTGGTGTGTTCTGGTATTCGAAGGAACGTAATGAGGTAGGAAGGTTTGGAATCCGTTAGTGAAGGAGCGAGACTTTTGGTTTTTGCGTTTGAGCAGACAAGAGCATCGCTGTAGACACCTAGGCGAGGCTGATTGATTCGGAGTTTGCAGATTTCTCTGCAAGTCCATATGAACCACCCCAGGAGAGGCTGCACACGATACGCGGGTAGTGACCCCCTGACCCTACTTCTACGCATGGAGCTCATACGGCGAGCTACCTCATGCAGTCCTTTTGATCCTGTACACCCCCGTTTTTAGGCGTGAATCCAGCTCCTGCGCGATGCTTTCGTCCCAGCTGTTATTAAAATTTTTTTTAAATTTTAAATTTTAAAACTTTTTAACTTTTGGCAATTTTGAAAATTAAAATTTTTTTGAAAAGCTGTTATTGAAATTTTTTTAAAGTTTAAAATTTTGAAAATTTTTGAACTTTTGGCAATTTTGTAAATAATTTTTTTTTCAAAATTACGAACCATTTTGAGACATTTTGAAAAATTTTTGAAAAAGTTTTCTAAAATTTAAACATATTATTTTGTTTTGGGTTTTTTTGATTTTGTATGATTTTTATTCGATTTTGTTTATGTCTGTGTATATGTTGTGTGTGATTTTAGTGTGCATGATTGTGTGTTTTCTTGTTCTGGCGGTAGTAGTAAGCTTTTGTGTACTGTTCTGTTTGGATGTATAATTTTGCTGAACATTGCGTTATGTACTTGTTTCAAGAATCTTGTGTGTTTTCCTGCCAAATAACTGTTGATTGTGTCTATTTTGAGATCGTTGAATATGTCTATGTTGCGAACGTACCAAAGTGTGTTCAATATTTGTATAAGTGTTTTGTTTTGAAATGTTTGAAGTTTCTTTTTGTTTGTTTTGTGTGTATGTGGGTATACTATCTACTTTTCTCTGACTCACCTATGTTCAGCGGATCCCGCCATACAGCCAAGCCTTACCTACTGGTTTGCTTGTAATCAATCCCACAAAATCCGTTATTAGACACCAGTAGTCGAGGCTTGGTAGTATGGAGGAGGTGCACTAAGGGCCATAAATAAATGATGTCATCGAAACGTACATTGTATTTAGTTGATAATACTGAGAAAAATTTCTGGTAGACCGGTGTACGGATGTCCTATATTTCGATAATATTACTTCTCTGCATACATTATCAAATAGAAGCAATATAACGTTAGTATCTCGTACATCTGACGTGTTCTGCCTCTGTTTAGCACCTTAGATAGTTAGCTTGCTATAAAATTCCATATATGATGTTCCGAGTCGTGTAACGTCAAATCGAATTTATTATTCCGTCCGGTTGTAAAATTATCTTTATGATTAAAGGACATGAGGCAACATTTTCAAAGTAACTTTTCCTAAGTTGGAAAGTAAATAAAAATTCAATTTTAATCGCAAATAAAGTTAAATTTTATAATTCTCCATTAATGTAAATTGTGTATTTTTAAATTTAACCAAATTCGTTATCTAAATCCATTAAATGGTTGTTTACTTCAAAAGGAAAATAAATTATATTCATTAGGTGCACTATATATTCCAGAGTATTTTTATTATATAGAGATTACTTCGTAAAACCGACAAGTCATTCAATTTTATTTGCCTAAATCCTATTAGTTTGCCTATCGTAGCAAAGCAATTTTTTTTCGTGTTTAATATATCAACGGTTAAAGGGAAAACCGCTTCCACTTTTGCATCTGTGCTTTTGAAAGCCTATAAATTGATACAAAATTGCGCTTCAGCAGTTTGTAAAACAATTTTCAGTTATAACACGCAATATAGTTTGCATGAACCACAGATTTCCATTAGTTAAATACTTGTATTTATAAAATTTTCAACAGAATTTTTATTTTAATATTACTCGTGAACTTACTCATTGTAGTAGCGTCAACCAGGTGAGAAAAAACTTATGGCGTAGATATTTTTGCCAATCAATATTAGGATAGAAAATTTGCGATCGCGTTCAGAAATGAATAATCTGTTATGTCTTTTATACGTTCAGAAATTAACAAATAATGATGTAGCAGTATATTATATTTTATACCTTCATCTATACATTTTAAATCTCAAAAAATAAAAATAGTGTTGTAATATTTATTTATTTATCAACAAAACTTAATAGCAATTAACAATTATTATGATTAATCATGAATAATGAACAAACGCAGATGATAATTTTAAATATATTGGCTTTATTTCACTGACAATTTAATTTACTTGTTCATGAAATATAGTATATTGTGTAATTAGTAGGAAAAGCAAAACATTTCTGGACGACTGTGGTAACAACACAGGAGTCCAGGAACCGAGTTGCATATACTATTTTTTATCCGATCGGAATTAATTAGAATACGTATTTATAAAAATAGAGCCAAATATTACTCTAAATAAAAACAGTGTTTTAAATTTAAACTCAGCATAATATCAAGTTTTGAATCGAGCGAGCTTGAAGTTTATTACATAACTACGAAAACTACACTGCCTCCAAAGGCAAAAGAAGGTACTCGCAAAAAACAAGTTTCGGGATAATTAAACTTTTAGGAAATTTTTGTGCCTTAAGTGCATTTTTTATAATTTTCTAAATTCTAAAAACTTGTTTATACCTGTGTTTGGACCTGATCTTTTTATCTAAATTAAAATCAAAGCATTCTGCCGTCGACTAATTAGTGTTTTGTCGCTTAAATTATTTTGCCTTTGTAATTGATTAAGAGTTAATTTTCGGAAAAAATGGCAAAACTATGTATGGGTTTATACCTTCTTTTGCCAGTGTATTGTCACATTTAAAATTTATATAAAACTGTCAAAGTAGGGTATATCTATACATTAAATTTGCAACTATAGAATCAAGGACAAGAACAAATTATTTATTTTGTTTAAAAATTCTTTAATAAAATATTACTTTACTAAGGCACTACAATCTAATAGTGGGAAAAAAATACCTTAACAAATTACAGTAAGGGTAAATTCAAAACAACGTACCTACATGTTTTTAACTTCCGCACAAAAAAGCATACTTACTGCTCATGAGATTTTGCAAAACTGAATCGAGACAGCGGCAAAGTAGTGTATATAAAACGAGTACATTGCTTTGCCTATGAAATGTCATGTAATTTTCTAGATGTTTCCAATGGTAAAGTAAGATATAAGCACATACCTTACTTTGCCTCTGTTAAACTAAAATTAAAAAGAAGATTTTTTTTTGAGGTAAGATCCCTTACATTATTTTGCCTTTGTAGAATCTTTAAGAAAATTTATTGTTTACATTCTTTGGCTCTGTACGACCTCAAAATTTGTGCGTGTACATTAATTTGACAAGCTATTTTCTTCCTTATTTTTCAAGATATCAAGATGATAAAAATATACACTTATGCAGAGAAAAAAAGAGAATTAAAAAATTAAAAAAAACTAATTTTCGCATTTTTTGCGAGTACATCTTTTTTCATTTGCATGGCAGTACAGCTAAATGTTACCTTTGATAAACGTCAAATCTACAAGCGTGCGGAAAGTACACACTTTCCGCACACATGACGGTGAGGAAAGTTGCACTTTTACGCACGCAAATACTTTCCGCACGCTCAACAGTGCGGAAAGTATTTTCGTGCGGAAAAAAATTGAAGTCTTCACTCATTTATATTTTATTTGCATTTTTAATTAAGCATAAACAATAACAAATAACGTGATTTTAATGTACAAAGTTATTATTTACATTTGTATTCAAAATACAATGGTTTGTCTTTTGTAAACTTATTGCCGATGCAAAAAGGTCCCGCACTTTCACTGCGAACTAAGGCATGTTCTTTCATTATTAGTATCTCCCATTGATGAACTTGAATAAGATTCTTCAGCATTATTAATGGTATTGATATTTTGCATGAAGCTGCTTGCTTCTGATAATGCCAAAATTTTATTTGATGTTTGTTTTTTGTTTTCAATCGATTCCTCTATGTACCCTTCTGCTACGCTACTGGATTTCCCGCCTCCGTGCCTTTTTATACTTTTAATATTCGCGCCTGAATCGGCAAGCATGGTCGTTGAGGATCGCCTGAAGCTGTGTCCTGTATATTCTTCAGGATTAGGTAGACGCAAGAACAAAGCAACCTCCGAAGGTATCTTGCCAATCATATTAATACCAACACATTGCGTAGTGCATTTCCCATGAATATATTTAACAAAAAATTTCCTGTGTGGTGTGATTGAAGGACGCAATTGAGAATATCTTTTATAATAGTCTAAGTTGGTATACATACCATTTTTTAAGTCATTAGATATAACAAAGGTTCAACTTGAATAAGTTTTGGTGTTGGAAATTTTGATTACTAGTAAGTTGCCCTTATCATCAATGTTATCTGTTGATAAATACGTCAATTCTTCATGAACGACGACACGCTCCAGCCAATCCAAATATAGTGACCACTTTCATTAAAAGATAAATATCATCCGGTGCTTCATTAATAAATTTGGATATATCAGTTTTGCTGAATATTTTTGACTTTTTGTGCCGAAAACCAACATTCTGATGTTTCAAGTAAGCTGACAGTTTTGGAAAGCTTCCAACGTCAACATTTCCTCGTATTCTAATTATCATCTTCAACATAGAATATCTTGACCAAAGAGTCGATGGCTTACAAGTTTTACTGGCTTCTGAAAAGAAGCTAAAAGGACTTCTTTAAACCCTCTGACATTTCTTTTTTCACACCATTGGTTGAACATATTAAATTCCTTCTCGTATCTTGTTTGGATTTTTCCGGCAGTAATTCTAAGCTGGCTTTTTTTGCTTCCGCTAGGTTAGATTCGGGAATTGCGTAGTTTTCTTCATCATTTTCCATCATTTCAGAGAAAAAATGCAAATAAATTATAAATGAACGAAGACTTCAAAAGCTGTTTTTAATATATTTTTTAATATCCTAGAAATCAATAGACATACGACTACTATTATCGGTCATTTCGAAAACAACGTAAGTCCATATTTGGGCTAAAGTGAGATTTCGCCGCCATGATATTTCTTAAGTTGAAACCTATCATTTCGCGCGAAAAAAAACACACCTTACTATTTAACAGCATAAATGGAAGGCCGATATATTTTACGGTCAGTCCTTTGGTTTTCGGAGTGAACGGGTTTTGTTGGTTTATTTCGTAAACAACATAAGTACCATAAATTAAAAACTCAATAGCAAAAAAAGTAAATACCAGTTCATATATATCTAAGTTTTTATTTATTTTGATTTATTTTTGATATTTTTGCAAAGACAGTTTTATTTGAAACATTAAAAATCATGGTTTATTTCGAAAACAACATAAGCCCCATAAATTAAAAACTCAATAGCAAAAAAAAGTAAGTGATCTTTAGCCCTTCTTTGTCTTCCAAAAATTCGCATTTATAACCCACAATACATATGTAAATATAGTATTGCCTCAAAATACAGAATTATTTAAATATGATATTTTTCATGTCTTCTGAAAAATTTGCATTTTGTGACTTACGTTGTTTTCGAAATGACCGATTCTATTATTATAATAAATATGTCGTGTAACAACAAAATTATACCTGTTTTTTTATTTCCGACAGGATAGCCTTTTGTTTTTGAATGTAAATAAGCATTTTGTTTATTTTTTTTTTTTTGATTGAGTGTTTTTGTGAGTGTGTAGTACCAAGGTAAAACGCTTGTAGAAAAAATATTGTGCCACACATGCGGAAAGTGTATTTGCTGCACTCGATTGTTTACCAAACTCCGCTTCGCGTCGTTCGGTAAACTGCAGTCGCGTGCGGAAAAATATCACTCTCCGCACTAGTTAGGTAAATAACTATTTTCTACAAACGTCATTAAAGTGACATTTTTAATGCATGCTGTCAATGTCTAAAATAGCTAAAGTATCGAGGATATTTTATTAACTTATTAACGTAAAAAATGCGTTCATTTGAACTTTTAACACGTTGACTGCCATTCTTGTGGCCACCACTTTTTTTTTTGTTAAACTTGCTTAATTTATATAGTAACCACCTATGTAGTGTCGGTTCGAGCAAATTCAGCCAGTAACCTATGTATATGAGTGAGACCCCATTTGGGTACACGCGGCCCCAAGGTGTAGTTTTTATTCTTTGAGGCCGTGAGAGACCTACGTGGGGTCACAGCAGACATGTACAACTCAACGATCCGCTTCGCTTGGCTTCTGATACGTAACACACATAGAGCGAGAGTCAGTGTGCGAGCGAGATGGAAGGCCTTCTTGAAGCCATTTGGTTCCCTAATTATAATGTAGATGCATTACGGAGTAGTGGGGATGTACAGCACTGCATCGATAAGGTCAAGCAAACCATCCCGTCAGTGTATTACGGCAACAGTCTGTTTTTTCGAGGTGCACCACTGCACGAAATAACAATAATTGTTCGTTTGATTTCTATTTCATTAGAGTTTTTAATTTTTTATATTTGGGATACAGTGTTCTATTTTTTTTTGTGCATAAATATCGCTTATAAAACAGAATAACTGTTTATTTATATTCTAGAAAAAATGTTTTTTTTTTTGTAACTTTAGTACCTTTCTTCAAATAAAGAAAAGCTAACGTATGAAAGAGTGATTATTTTTTCACTTGGCAAATATGGTCGGTCAATCCGATGACAAGCCTTAATTCCACAGGCCAACTGGTTATACCTTTTCTCTGTGGCCACTCTTTTACGATTCCATAAGAAAAGCACAGCGCTGAGACCTCACTCTGGGTACATGCGGCTGAAAACGATTTAGTGCATATGTCCCCTATGTGGGTTCATGCGGCCATTATGACAAAATGTCTGGGGCCCCACGTTGGGTACATATGGCAGTCAACGTGTTGCTGTTTGTAGAAAAAAAATAGTGTATGATGTACGTTCTAAAATTCGGCGTGCGTCGTGTCCCACACTTCGCTGCTAACAAAATCAAATGTCACTTTTAGCCCTTATATCATAAATAACTATAGTTTTTTTTTTAATTTAAAAAAGGAGTTTCGGGTGAAAATTCGTGTTGCAAAACTAAAATTCGTGTACATCTGCCCAAAAAACGCATAGAACCCAAATATCAAAATCCACCGAAACTTTCCGCTATTTTCCATTTTTAAGGACCATTTGACTAAACTATATAGGTTTTGGCTGACTCGTGCATTTAGACAAGACCATCCAAGTATTAATAGCGAATTCAAAACGGGTGTTTAAGATTTAGTCCAAGATATTCCGGTTGATTTAGATTTAATGTTCGGGAATCTCCTACATACTTGAAAAAGTTGTTAATCACAATCGGCCTATAGAGCTTTGTCATACACAAAGACATAACTTTTTTTTAAGGCTACGTTACGACTATTTATAAATTTTAGCCAACCCAAACTAACCCACTTTAGCACAACTTTTTCTATTAGTCGAGGAGAAAAAATATGTTATATCCTTTATTGGTATAACTATGAAGATATTTTAACCATATAAGCGGGAAACTATAGACTACTGAGCTCATCGGATGAAGATAATAAATACTTCCCTCCAAATTAAAATTTGGAAAGAAATATTTGAAATGCTTTCATTTGCGCTGAATTTCCTTAGCCCGTATTATAGTTTTTTAGTTTTAAATTGTTTGTATTAACCTGGGGTAGTTGTACTGATCAAGATAGCACCCCCTTCTTTTAAGGCTGATATAACTTTACATTTTATTGCACTGAACATTTATTATCAACGAGTTCATTCTAGGTGGAGGGCTTATCCTGAAAGACATCATTTCATGTGAAATGAAAAAAATATTAACTCTGGGAACATTTTACGGGATTCCCCGGAGACAAAGACATGTTTATATGACGGCATTCGTAGCCTTTTCGTAAATTACATCCTGTTTGTTTATTGCCTGTCCAGGGATTCATCGTGAGATATATTAGAGAAAGAACGCTAATGCGGTCTTAGTGGAAAACATTGTTTGGTGTGCTCATTGTGTTTTTCAAGCACCAGTATTTCATCTGTATACATTTGTTCCTGGATATTGGACATGAAAAACTACTCCACGGATTTCTCCTCAGGTGTCGGTGTTATAGAATAAAATACCTAAATCCAATTAGAGTATAGTGATAAGTAATAATAGCGATAGAATTTTATTGTATCTGACTTTTAAACGCAGCAATTTACATATTAGAGCAACAAATTTTGGTCCTTAAATAAAATGTGTGCGAAATAATTGAATAATACCTTTCATAGGAGATACAGGCGCCTATCAGAAACCAGGTTTAAGTCAGTAAGTGATGAAATATTATTTTCCATTGAAAAAACGTTATATATTCTGGAGTATATGTTTTTTTTTTAATTTGTATTTAAATGGTTCTAAGTTGGAAACTATAACAAGTAAGATGAACATGGACATAACTCAAACGTTGTGTTCCATGGGTATCTGTACGATAGTGATTTGTGTTTCATCCTGCCACTTATGGTTTTCGAAATAATTCAACATACAGGGTGTTTCAAAAAACATGCGCCAACGCTCGCCCGGAGATTCATCGTCCAAAAATAAGAAAAAAGTTTATATAAACGTAGGTCCGGAAATGCTTAGTTTTCAAGATACAGGGTGTTGAACATTTAAAAAAAAAATCGGCTTTTTTTAAATATCTTAAATATCCTTTGTCAGATTTTGTTGAAATTTGGCAGCGTTATTTACAGTGATAAGGGGCTAATTTTTGTTTAAGTAGATTAAAATTATCAAGTCCAGTGGCGTCCCCGAAGGCACCTTGTCGAATATTTTTGTCAAAAAAAATGTACGCCACTGACTTTTTTGCAATTTTTATATTTTTTTTATGATTAGGCCACTAAAAATATTTTTTTCTTCAAACGTCAGTAAATCCATCATTACTCGACTGTGTAGGCGGCAGTGAAGTTTCGCTTTTCCTCCGCCGGAGCTTTACTTTTCACTTTTCCGCCGGCGGAGGTAAAAGTGTTGTCATATCAACATAGATACAATACAAACAAACATCAAAATAAGCGTCAACAACTCAAGAGTTATTAAACTAAAATTGTATTTATCACTCAATTTGTGGCTGCATTTCTAAAAATCACTAATTTAGGAACAAATTGGTTATTATTTAATCGAACTTACTCAATAACTGCTTATCAATACGGAATTAAAACGCAATCGAAAACGCAATTTTAAAAAAATAATTATTGTTGACAGTGTCCACTGACAGCTTTATATGACATTATTATAGCAACAAACTGAGCCTATTCACCGACACCGCACCGGTCTAAGCCGCCTTGCGAACCCACTTATCTTTAATAATAATTATTATTACTATTAAAAAGCGACGTTTTTGCATTAATTTGTCGACATTTGAAGAAAAAACAGCATATTTTATTTGGAGGAAAAGTTACTTTTCATGGCTTGCTCTCT
Source organism: Pissodes strobi (assembly GCA_016904865.1). NCBI lineage: Eukaryota > Metazoa > Arthropoda > Insecta > Coleoptera > Curculionidae > Pissodes > Pissodes strobi. Next base: position 195,132 of record MU182022.1, on the reverse strand, counting down.
ATTACCAGCCTCCCTCCGTTCGGCTGTTAAACACGAGCGCGCCATGAAAAGTATCACTTTTCCTCCATATAAAATAATATACTATTTTTGTCTCCTGAGTTGTTTTCATATCTTGGCTCCTTTTCGAAAGAAAAAATAAAAAGCATATTATTGCATGTCCCTGGACAACAAAAACATGCACCAACCAACGCTCGTCGAGAGATTGGCCATCCAAAAATACTAGAAAAAGTTCTAATAAACATTGGTTCACAAACGCTTAGTTTTTGAAATAGAAGGGTGTTAAGAAAAATCCTAAAAATCTAACGTTTTATTAGTTGAAACTTTGGTAAAATTATGTGATGCGTAGATAGTAATTTTTCACCAAACTAAAATAATCTTTTCCAACAGAAGCGTACATTTGGGTATACCTATTAATAAAATTGTAAAAAAAAATTGTGACCCGGAACTAAACACCGGGTCACACATTTGTTTACAATTATATTAATAAGTATACCCAAATGTAAGATTCTGCTCGAAAAAAATGTATTTTAGTTTGGTGAAAATTTACCATCTAGGCATCACACAATTTTACCAAAGTTTCAACCAAATATCTCTAAAACGTTTTAGATTTTTAGGTTTTTTTTAACACCCTGTATTTCAAAAACTAAGCGTTTGTGAACCAATGTTTATTAGAATTTTTTCTAGTATTTTTGGATGGCCGATCTCTCGACGAGCGTTGGTGCATGTTTTTGTTGTTCAGGGACATGCAATAATATGCTTTTTATTTTTTCTTTCGAAAACGAGGTAAGATATGAAAACAAAAATATTCGACAAGGTGCCTTCGGGGACGCCACTGGACTTGATAATTTTAATCTACTTAAACAAAAATTAGCCCCTTATCACTGTAAATAACGCTGCCAAATTTCAACAAAATCTGACAAAGGATATTTAAGATATTTAAAAAAAGCCGATTTTTTTTTAAATGTTCAACACCCTGTATCTTGAAAACTAAGCATTTCCGGACCTACATTTATATCAACTTTTTTTCTTATTTTTGGATGATGAATCTCCGGCCGAGCGTTGGCGCATGTTTTTTGAAACACCCTGTATATTATTTCTGTAATTTTATAAATAAATATCTCGTGAATGGCAACAGATACGTTAAATCTGTTCACGCAGAAAGTGCGTAATTCTTCCTAAAATATATTTTTTGCAGTTTTATCAATAGGACCTTTAATAAAGAAGGTATTGCAGAAAATCTGAAAATCAATCAAGAAATTTTAATTTTTTACATGAAAAAAATTGCCGCGAAGATAAAGCAAGAGACCGAGCAAAATGCGATTTTCATTAGTCAAAAGGGAAAAGTAATTTTATAAGCCTTAAATTTGAATTGCTATATAAGTGGTTTCCAATTTTTTATAGTCACATATAATCGTGGTAAATATTGAAATATTTTCTTAAAAATGCTTTTATTGGAAAATCAATAACTTATCCCCAAGACTACGGATACTTTTAAAATTAGCGATAAGAAAAATATAGGCCTTACATGAAGAAATACAAGGTGACTCAAAAAAAAATTGTCCTATGTCTGTCTATCTACCACAAACTTATAAATTGAAGAGAAAAATTCCTGCAAAAAAAAATAGTATGATAAATTTCTGTCTAAAAGATAACATTTCGTGTTTTATCTTGCGAGTTATAGTTTTCAAGATAATTCAGAATGTATAGATAGTCTGTCTAGAAAGTATCCGGAAAAAAAGAAAATACAATTAAAATTTTTCGGTTTCAATTTTTATTACTTGAATTATAAAATTACAACAAAAAATTCATCTCATTTACATATACAACCTTTATTAATCTCTAGACGCTTCACGTATAGTGAAGATACACCCGTAACTAGGTGACCGTCATGATGTTCGGTGATGGTGGTTCAGGTGTAAAACTGAACGAATCAAATATGTGTTACTTTGTAGCATTACTCGTTCCATTTCAATGTTTGTTAGTCATCATAATGTGTTTTCACTGAGACTCAGATCGGATGAAGCTGCTGCTATGAATTTGTTGCCAATTTGTGTTCTTGCATTCAAGCTTAAATATAGACAGAAGTATGGCATCGTGCATTATACTGCTGAATATGCCACCCCTCTGGAAACATAAACCTTCTGGAAACTCTTCTATAATGGCACAATACTTTGCCCTGTTATCGGTACCATCAACTATACAGAGAGGTGTAGTACTGTTACTGAAATTATCTTCTTGAAAACGTTCACAAAATCAGTATCATTGCAAGGATTTTTTAGTCTCAAGGACGCTAGAGCGTGTTAAATGTTTCCGCAAATTCTACGCGTTCTTTTCAAAACTGGTCTAGGACTCATATCTGTGCGTTTTTTATCATCTTTATTGTCTCATGTAGGTACTCAGCTTTTTTAGAGTCCACTCAATTACACTAACTTTATAACGTTCGAACGCCTTTTCTATACAAAGATTCTATCTCTCTTCTTTTTTCTACTTTCGACATTATTACACAAATCTTAAGCCTGCTTACAATCAACAATGTTTGGCAGATAGTGTTGCCATGCTATTTTGACCATAGCTTACTATCCGGAGAACGTACTTGATGCATTACTATTGCCTTGGAATGTTACGAAAAATAAATATATTATTCAGTTACGACATAGCAAAATTGCAGAAAATGTCACATAAGACCAAATTACACTACCGTCCTTAGAGAATAATAAATATACTGTATAAACTTCGCAAAATCCAGTTGCATCTATTAATCTAGTAAAATTTGTTCTGTTTAATTTTCGAGCAAGTGTTGAAGTTCTAAAAAACCAATAGGCATTTTGTATGCTCTTGCCAAATCCGATGCACCATAAAGATATTAGAAATCTGTTACATTGGTTTCGATAAAATTATCCATTTTCGGAAAAATCAAGTTTTTGTTTAACACGTATAATCAGGACAGCAGTCGTCTTTTTCTATAAATCATGCAAACTTTAAAAATTTCTTTTTTTCTAGGTATGTATGATAATATTAAAGAAAATAAAATGATCTGGTCCAACCCATCGATGAACTGGCAAACGTAAGTACATTCATCATTATTTCATTTGTTCTAAAGAATTTCAGATGCATTTGATGGTCATTGTTATTTATTTACACTATCAGGGGGGCTAGAATATTAATACGTTAAATCAACATACTAACCAGCAAATATAGATTTAACTTAACATTACCTCAATATAAACCCAGTGATTCTCATGAAGGAAACATCTTTTTTATGGCAATATCTAATGGGCTTGTCTTGGTATACTTTTTCCCACCACATTGCATCAGCACTGGTGTATAATGTAAGTAAACTATATTTTTCTCTAGATTTAGTTATTTCACATTCCTAACAAAAATTGTGATGATGTTATACTATTACTGGTGCTGCATTTAGATCGTAATCTGGATATTTAATAATTATGATGAACTAATTTAATTAGTTAGGTTATTGGCTGAATAATTAAGCTTATAGAATCTACTATGCAAGTTTTCAGAAACACTCCAATGCATTTTTTTTATTTTCCATTGCACGATATATATTATTTCCACTTTATGGGTTGGTTTTAATTAGTTTGCGATAATATTGGATTATTTATACCTAGTTCGTTTGGTTTAGCACGATTTAATTTACCTAACGATCATTAGTTTGAATTAGATTGTTTTAGTTTGGGTTCGTTTCTGTGAATATAATTTGGCTAATGATTAGTTTCGATTAGTTTAGGTTATTAAGTGAGAAAATCAAATCACTATTTGCCAAAAATTAATTTAATTTTAAAAAATATATATAGATATTGAATTTCCGCAGCAAAACAATTTTTTCCGTATTCAGGAGGGTTTGCACGAACTAAAATTAAAGATAATTTATTTGCAAATTTTAAAGATTTCAGTTAAATGAAGTTAGCCCCCAGCTTCAACTTTCGTTTAACTGAAATCATTAAAAATATGCCATTTCAGCAAGTTTACAGAATCACGGTTATGCAGTTTTTATGTGAAAACTTTCCATATGGAAAATACTTCAATACATTCCACTTTATGGGTTAGTTTTTGCTAAAATTAGTATGGACTAACGAAAAATAATTTAAAAGAATAGATGACTATTATATAATTGAAAAAAAAACAAATTCCGCGGCAAAAGACTTATTTTCCCTTATTCAGGAGGGAAAAAAATTATTTGTTAACCTACAAGATTTCAGTTACACGAAAGATGACTCATTTACGGTTTCTACTAGGGTTGGCAAAAAACAGGAAAAATACAACTGGTTTATCGATTTCTTTCAAATTCGGTGTCAGATAAAACTAGATCATTCGAGTATTTTAAAAGCCGATAGCCGCTTAAGCAACTATTGCGTTAACAGCAAAACCGGCAGCGTTAGTCTAAAACACAAGATATTTTCGATATTTTTGAAGTTCAAGGGTAAAACCGCAGCCGGCCGCAACTTAGGACAGTTTTTCAATAATTTACGAAAAACATTGATTTGACCATTGAGGTATTATAAGAAAGGAGGCGCTGTTAGCATTAAATACGGCAGTCAAAAACGGTATCATTAGGCGTGACTTATGCCGGCACCAATATGGCGGCATACGCAGAGTCGGACTATAGTAATTTATTCAAAAAATATTTTCTACCCTGAATATAGGGAGTAATAAAGTAATAAATAATTTCAACTTTACAATAATTTCGTTGACATTATTTGCCTGATTTATTAAGGTTATTTCCAAGACCAATGTACTAATTTAAAAATATGTAATAATTAAAAATATTATTAGGAGAGGTATATGGACATTGATTCCATTATTCTTTAGGAAGTCCAAAGATTAAGAAATAAGAATTACAATTTTATAGAAAAAAATAAAGACCAGAAATGAATATATATCAACGTATATATACTTGGTAACTTAAAAATAACACATTTTATAATAATTATTTACAATTTATTGCCCACTAAATAATACAATTTTGTTGCTTTTGTGTCGCATACTAGCTGTCTTCTTTTGGTTTGCTTTATTCTTAGAAATGTAAATCATTCGAATATTTAAATATCTTTCGATAATGCTCTTCATCAATAGAGACCTATGATTATCTAATACAGCTTGGTCAAAACTATGTATGACAAGGTTACTAATACATTTGATGTCACAAATTCTCTTAAAATTAAGTTTTTTAGACAATCTATGGAAATCTTGGCAAATCCTACTACTGAGATTTTATTTTTTAAAACCTTCTCACACTTTAAACATATTTCAATAACATCCATAGAAGGATATTGTAATCCATTTTTGTTTGTCACGTCTATAAATAAATATAAAAAATTGTCCCTATTTATGTTAATTAAAGAACTTAAACATTGCTCGCTTACAATTTTTTTCTTCAGATAATGAACTATATAACCTGCAATGTATACAATGATATTTTTTGCATATGGAGATATAGGGTCAGGTAAAGAGTCATGACCTTCCTCTATACTTGTGTAATCACATTCAGTAAAATCGGAGGCAGAATATTCCCTGGAGGTAACATTTATTTGATCGACAGGATTAAGTTTGAGAATGTTTAGTTCCTCCAGTGGAATGTAATTTCCTCTAAAACCATCTTTCACTTCTACATGGAACAAGAGCATTTTGTATGCAGCTTGGAACTGCCTTGCTGTCGGATTGTTATTGTAGCCACCGTGAGCTCTTATAGAGCAAAAGAACAATTCTAAGCAATCCTGTGACAATTTGTATGTTGGTAAAAATTTTAAATGTTGTTTTACAATTAAATTTAAGTACAATATTTTAACACTGCTAATGCATACTCTTAAACCTAAAAACCCTGTGTGTCTGTTAGTATTTAACAATGAAGTACCATTTGCACAAGTCTTTAAATCTTTAATATATGTCTGCTTTATTAAAAATGATAATATGAAATCCGCATTTTTTATTGATAACGGTTTTTTATAGGAAAACTGTAGTAGATTCCTAGACTTAAGAATGTCAAACAATTTGTTCATTATATTTACAAACTCCACTGTTGGGCCAACATTTTTGAAATCATTCAACATCAATATTTGCGAACAAAACTTTAACGCATTGGCCACACTTTCACTGAAAAGTTGTGTTGCGAGCCGAACCTTCATTTTTTGATTTTTAAATTTTATATGTTGCCCCCTCATTTTGTTGGCCAAGTGAAATGCTTCCTTATCTTGAAGCTCATGCAGTTGTTTAAAGAAGCTCCATTCAATAAGCTCGTTTTCTCTATTCACGATTGATCCTTTGTCACCCAGCGTATTCCTTACAAGTTTGATCATGTGACATGCATCTAGCAGTACAACAACTTCATCGTTACTTATTGGATGTTGGAAACTTGTTTTTAGCGACATATGGTTCAAACTGCAGCCCAGATGGTTCGCCATAGTCAAGTTTGTACGGGCCCCATCAAATGTCAAGCTGACTACTTTTATCCCAGCTTCGAAACATTTTTTCAGGCATTCTTTTACCAACCCCATTTTTGATTCTGCTTTTATTCCAGCTATTAGGAAATATCCTACTGGAATTTTCCAACTTCCATTAACACAGTTGAGGAGGAAAACTAATACATTACTAGCCATTGTGGTCTCCTGGGCACCAGTTCCCATGTCTACATAGCCATATGATTTTCCTTGGCTAGGAACCCACTCGTCATGCTGCCTAATGGCCATCTCATCCATGACCAATGAACAAATAATTGTACTCTCTGAAGCATCAGCTTTCAATTTCAAGGCTTCAAATGCCTCACTAGTGAATCCAGGTAATCCACTGATATTCTGGTACCACCGACTGATTATTCTGGTGTGAGGCAAACAAGTATTGAAAGTCCTCCTCACATATTTATAGGCTGCTGGTGAGTAATAATGCAGGGTAAGTGCAAAGACCTTAAGTTCCTCTGAATATTTTTTGGCAGCGTCTTCGTTAAACTTTTCCTATACTGTCTTAAGTAGAGCTCCTGAGGACCAGCAAGCTTAGACATCAACATTAAGGTTCCTTCCTCCATAGATTTTCTCTTTTTCAGACCATTTATGATTCCCTTTACGCTGGAGATTTTCTTTTCTTTTCGAGCTAATTTCCTTTTTAATAAGGTTATCTTAAGCTTTCTTTTTGCACTCACTCTCTCCACGCATTGCAGTTTATTCAGCAGTTTTCGTTCTCTTGCCGACAACTCAGTACTGCTTGTAAGGGGGGTCGTAATGTTCATTCTTGAACTTGCAAAACTTGGAGTTATCACAGGTGGAACTGATATGGGAGTTGCCGGCTGAATAATGCATGTTTGTACATTTAATTTCTTTGACAAGCTAGGGACTGGGTCGGTTATATTGACAGCAGATTTTATTGTTAGATCTGATATTATTCGAATTTTGGGAGGTATCAATGAATCTTGTTGCCATCTGGGTTCACGATGTGATGAAGTACCCGGTACAGCATCACTGATACTCCCAGCCGGTTGAATCCCAAAAGCACATGGTACGTCGGTGATATTGGAAACAGCTCGGGAAACAGGTCGCAACCCAATCTCAACGGGGATAGATATTTCTTCCTGCAAAGGAAAAAACAATAATTCTAAATATTTTGTTTCCAATGATTTTCCAAGGAGTTGGGCCTTAGGCCCTAGCAAATTTTCGGGCCCCAATATGACTTTGGCTCCCACTTGATTTTTCTTTCGATTTCGAACTGAAAACATTAATTATAATGTAATTTTTTATACAGATTTAAATTAAGTATAAATTTGCATTAATTTTAATAAAAATTAGCAGATTTTTAGAAAAACTAGAAAAGAAACACAATATAAGATTTTAAAAAAATTATTGAACCAAAGCATAAATTAGTAAAAATAAAATAATATTTAAAATAACAGAAATACACTGAGGTTAACGTTAACACTTTTCTTCGGAAAAAATTTGGATACATAAGGGTTTACCCATGCTGTGTTTACACAGCCAGATTTGGACTATACACTAACTACTCATTTTTTCGCCGTTTACTTTAACTTTGTAAAATACTGAACTTTGTAAGTGCCTATTTTTTTACTATCAAAATTGTTTCACACACCCACTTACCTTGTCTGTATTTTGTGCTGGTATATTTTTAATAAAATGTTTTTTTTTATCAGTTGTTATTTTTGTTTAATAAAGACTAGTTTTGTTTTGGAATTCAGATTATAAAGATGGCGAAACAGTATCCTGATTTTTTTATCGAGGAAATGTATATTTAAAGAAATATTCTTATAATTATGTAGTTTTTTTATGTTGCACCTTGTCATTGGGCCCTAGGCCCGGGCCTAATGGGCCTAATGGTAAAACAGGCCCTGCCAATGATTGTAGTTATATTATGTAGTTTTCTGTTACTTTCGGTGACTTGAAAAGATCAGGGATTAAATTTTGAATAGTACTTTCTTAGTAGATACTTACGATATATATTCAATCTACTCTTCAAATTTAATCTTTCTAAGTCAAACGGTTTGGACTCAGCGAAAAAGGGGTGGTTTTCACCCTCAAATAATAGGTGAGATCGTGTTGGAAAAAAATGTTTTCTATGAAAAAGGCAAAAATAAAAATTATGGATTTGGCCGTTTTTCACTATTTTTTGAGCTTCCCTCTCATAAGTGGAGATTTTAGAAACCCTTTCGTAGTGGGTGCTTACGTTATGGAACAAATCTGCCTCCATATTTAATCTTTCTATGTCAAACCTTTTGGGCGTAGTTTTTGGGACAAATTCAACTAAAAAATAACTTTCATTCTAGGCACGTTTTTTTTTATTATATAATGTTTTTTGTACTTTTAGGGTCAAGTATGTTTATACCCTGCTTACCAAAAATAACACACCATATTGACCATTTTTAAATTTTTTTCTTATATCGGGCTCCAAAAAATTATTACTATTTTTTAATGTCTAGGTGTAATTTGCTAGGAAACTAAAACTTTTAGGGAATGTCTTTTATGATCTAGAACTGTAATAGATTGACTTTAAATGTGTTAATTTAAAATTTACTATCTTATAGACCTCTAAAAAAAATAATATCGACCTACCACTTTTGTATATTTTATGCTGTTAAAGTTTGAACATTGCATTACAATATGAAACACCCTGTATCAATTAGATTTAGCGATTAAAATATTATATTAAGATACTAGTTTTAAAAGACCATATTTTATCGCGCGAGCACGGAATTAGAAAACGACCCGCTTGCGGGGTGTTTCCTAACGTGCGAGTGCGCTAAATGTCTTTTAAAACGTCAATTTTATACTATTTTTTCTATTTTGCAAAATGTAATATTTTGAAATAGTTATTTGTGTATTTAGAGCTCAAAGTAACGGATTGCCGCTTGAGAAAGAATGTTACTGCGCGACGCGTAACGGAGCGCAGTAATATTTCGAAAACGGCAATCTTACTTTGCGCTCGAAAAACACACGGAACTTTTTCTACAGCCGCATTTTCAAAAATTAAATGCATATTTTTCTCTATACTTATTCTGAAATTTGCAAATGACTGTCAGTTTGACATATTATGTTCGAGCTTCGGGCATATTAGAACAGGAGGGCCAGTAACAAACTAACAAACGCACGACTGCCATTTATTTATCTTCGGTTTCCGTGACCATTCATAGCACGCTAGACGGAAAAAGTGAGAATTTTCTTTTCCATGAGCGCAAAATAAGGATCCACGGCATTCGTCGATTTTGCGATTTCATTTCAATTTATAATTAGTTATTTTGCGCGCGGCTGTAGAAAAACATTAATTTATTCTATTCTCTATCAGCACTTGAGCGGCCATCTTGTCATTTTTGACGTCTTTATTACTAGAAATCCCATTGAAAGCGGTGTCGAAATTTTTGTTAGTGGGCCTTGACACTGAACAATTTTGTTAATATCATAGCAACCAGTCAATAAAATGCTTGTCGAAAAGAAACACGCATTTGCTTATCGAAATGGAATCATTTTGAACGCAAAATAGAAAAACTTTACTTACCTTGTTAAGTGTTGGAACACCATCTGGATTTAAACGGACAATACATTGAGATATTCTATCAAAACATTCTTCGGAAAAATGTTTCGAACACAGCACACTAGAATTTGTAGGTTACCAGTCTCTTCTATTTACAAAATTCCCCAAGTTTCTCGACGGATTGAGTTTTTTGGAAACATAAAAATCAGTATTTCCTTTAATATAATGCTAGTTATAAATTTCAAAGGGGAAAATATGAAGAGAGAGAGCTAAAATTTAAAAGTCCTAATTAATTTTTAATTTGTCAATAAATATTTAAAATCATATGTGTATACTTAACATGCTTTACCTATATAATAATTGTATAAGGGATACCCTTTTTTCGGTGTGTACATTTCATTTCAGGCACAGTATTTTATTGTTTTCCAGATATTATAGCACAATAATATAATCCGGTCCTGAATTATGTTTACACTCACCATTGTTTATAGTAATAAAGACAATGCACTTACCTATGATATGTAATTCCAGCTGATTTCTTTTTATCAACGCGTTGTTGACTGCAACAACTACGCACTGCACATGAAGACATGTTAGAACTGTCAAAATGTTTTTCAAACTCCACAAAAATAGTCTTTAAAATTAAAACGGCATGTAAAACACAAACAACTAACTTGACAATACTTGACACATTGAGGTATTATGGCTTGACAGAAATCCGGCACCAATATGGCGAACCCGAGACCGTTTTGAAGCGTCATGCGTCGCCTCCTTCCTAATAAATACCTCAATGGATTTGACAAACTTGGTTAAATTTTTCAGAATAGATAAACTTTATCCATATTTTAGTTTATTTAAAAATCAAACATTTATGACAATTTTATAATTAAGAGAATTGTAAATACAAAGCAAATAATTAAACAGACAAAACATGTAGTAGTAGAAAATATACTTTAATATAATATTAAAAATCTATGGCAATATTCTTGAAGTCAACAATTTAAATTTTTACTTGACGCCACTGACTGCTCCATCCAGTTTAGTTTTCCACGTCAACCGCGGATAATTTACAGGAGTCTGTAAGCGCTAGTTTGCATAGCTCAGCGAAGTTTCAAAGCCGCCTGTCCTCGAATGTCATTGTTGGTATTGCTTTGGTTTACTTAATTAGTTATTGCGCTGCTTCGTTGGTTTGTTTATGGGAGATATTTTAGGGATGATATGGAATATTGCGCACCCATATTATTCT
>MU182022.1:148642-178905 GCA_016904865.1 Pissodes strobi | reverse complement strand
CCTAGAGTCCTATTTTTGGAACTTGTTAAAGCTCATCTACCGACGCAACTCAAACACGATTGGTTTCAGACCGTTGCGTCTGCAACTGATCATGTCAGTTTTAGTGCAACCGTTGCTTGCGAAACGTGGTATTTTGTAGGTCCATGCCTTTAATAAATTAACTTACCTCAATGTAACAAGCAGTTTTTCAATGATTCACACTACACCCAGAGCCATGTCAGGAATATCGCAATTCCTGGTTGGAGACATGTCCTGAATCACACCAAGCTCAATGCTCCATGTCCGCAATGAAAACACAACGACAAGAGTTAGACTTCCCAAAATCTTCCCCCCGATAGTTTAGTTCCATCGTCTGGACAAGTCCCGTGTTGGGCTATATGTGAGAGGATTGGATCAGCAGAAACAACTACTTCGAGAGCTAATACCCCTACCGGCATTGAATTGCCAATTATCGATAGACATGAACCACTCTTGTAGCTGTTCGCCGAATGTTGCTTCCAACGTTGGAAGCAGCCTTTGACGCAGGTCAAAAGTAAAAAATACCGACACTCGGACTAACGTCTATAGTTTCCAACATTGTACGCGTGAAATGCTATGTTACGTGGCCTCACGATGCTACAAATATTGATGTGGCCAATGTTAGAACACACCGTGTGGCGCCGGCTTTATTGACGACAACTTATATCTAGTAATCTTATTCGCAGTCACTGACTCATACCTGCATATAAAGCCAGCGCCACACGGTGTGTCAAACCTTGAAACGAACGTTGGATATAATGTAGGAGCCAAGTTGGACTCTCAGAATCAGCAACTACAACGAACGTTGGCTCTAATATTGGAAGCCAACATTCGAGACTACTTGTCGCCACTTTGACGTCCATTTTGTGCAGGTTTCAGTTCTGCCGGTTCAATTCTGATGCTTTCAGCTATGGCCCTGACCTTTTTGAACTGCATCTTTTCCTCTTTGAAAATATTTGAAATTTGCCTCTATTTCGCTTTGCCCTGGATTTGTCAAAGAAAAAGAAAATGGACGACACTATAACAGCTGGCATTGCTCCTGGCATCGTGGTTTTATATTGTGCGAAATTAGTGTTACAAAAGGAGGGAATTTTTTGCTGTGAACATGGACACAAACCAAAACTATAAAAAATAAAATTAAATTATCGATAGATATGAACCATTCGTGTAGCCGTTGGTCGAATATTTCTTCCAACATTTGAAGCATCGTTTGACGCTGGCCAAAATATTAGGCCGAATCCTCCAGTGTCCAATGTTGGACGGGTGAAATCCAGGGCTACTCTCTACTTGGAAGACGTTTGACACACCGACACCGTATGGCACCAAATTAATATTATGCTCAATCGCTGACTCATACCTGCATATTATAATAATTTATTATATTACTATATACCTGCTAGCTGTGAAATGCCATATTATAGCAAGTCCATGTATATAAACAACTAAATTGCTCATAAAATATCAGGAGGCACTGTGCATCATTTTTAAATTGCTGCGATTTGAAAACTAATTGATGGATGTGATGAGTTTATGGGATCTCGAACGCTTGTTTTGTATTTTTCTTTACTATGCATTACGTGGAAATGCTTTCCCGCAACTGTTGTCAGATAATTTATTAAAAATACAGATAAACATAAAAAGCCTTAAGCATGCATAGTCATATTCTTGTTCAAAAGAAATACATGTTCTTAAGAAAATTAAATACTCTTGAGACAAAATAAATAAAGTCAAATAAATATTTGAGACCAGTTCATGCCAAATCTTCTACAAAAGAATATTTTTTTTAAAGTAGCCACTTTGACTATCTAGTCGATTTTCTTTAAATGAAGTCGAAAATAATTACGTCAAAGCTAAGAGATGGACAACTGGCCTTAACTTAAGAAAATCTATAATACTTTATGAAATTAACCCAAGGCAGTATAAGACATTTTTAGTATATCATGTTATCATTGAACAGAAATTTTTCCCCTAAGGAAATTATAGTATTGACTCAGATAATATTCACTTGGAAATGCCGAAAGACATTTTATTTTGCTTCAAATTAAGATACTCTTTTTATCAACGCTTTAATTAAAGTATCACTTTAAAAGTGTGAAGTATTCATAGATTGTGAGAAATCTTCGAACAGAGAAGTAACGTGAAAAGCTTAAAGGCGACAACTTAAATCAGCTTCCAATAAAATATCTAGAATTTCTCAAGTCATACCGACGACAAATTTTACCTTAGCCAAGTGGAAGTAAATAAATTCTCTCTAAACGAATGAAGAATTTATTAGATCACTTTCAGGGCACCGGAACAAGTCAATAAAACGACAAGCAAAAATCGGGGGAAAAACATTCCGATCGATAAATTCTATTGTTTTAGATTGCTGGGGGGTTATTATCTAGAGTCTGGATCGTATGTCTACAGCTTATTCAATATTTAATCTATGCAAGAAAATATGCACATTCTTTACAGCATATCGTTATTTGCCAAAACTTAAATGCTATTTCTAACCTTTATAGTGACAACTTATTAGATGCTCAAGTATCTGCTTGTACCCAAGAATATCAATCAATATTTTGTGAAAACGACCGTTGTGAAGTATTTGAAAATATCGCTAACCACTGAATGTACCTACTAAAGATCTTTTAAAAAGGGCAATGAAACTAGTCACACATACAAAAATAACTCACAACTGAGGAGGAAGAGGCTGTATCGCTGTATGTTTTTTAAATTAAGTTATCAGATGGATTCCCAACCATTGTTCGTATTATATTATAGAGTCTTTAGTTTTTTTTCTTAACGTTCGTTGCTTTTCATGTTCTATATTCAGTTTGGTAAATGTAAAGTTAAATTAATAAATTTCAATTCAAGTTGTGATAGGGTTCTTAGGGTTATGAGTAAGTATGTTTAATCTAATTCTGCACGTTTTTAGTTTTGTAAACATAAAAATATAAAGAATGAATGTAGAAAAAATTCATATTACAAATTTCAGCATTATAATGCTTGTTACGGTACTGGATACGATCTATTATTTTAAAATATTACCTGTAAATCGTAATACAAAGAGAGCTTGTAAACACCTACCCATACGATCGATTGTAATCAGCCTTAAGCGTTGCGTGCTAATTATGGAACACGATTGTTAACTGCTTAACAGGCACATCAAATTCACTGAGAGATTTTAATTTTAATAAATGTGTGGGGCTATGTGTTGTCAGTTAGGTGAAGGCGCCACAAACAATTTAACTGCGAACACATCAATGATTTTTACATATTGAAATCAGGGCAGTAAAATTTAGAAACATACGACTATGATAAGATTTATAAATCGATGGTATTTATTAAAGAAAGGTATGTTGAACACTAACTTACCAATATAAATATCAAGGTTCCAAATAACTCATTTATTTAAATGTTAAAAACTTTCACAAACACTCCGAAGATAATTAATTTTATCCCAAATTAATTTGAAGTTATGGTATCGCCCACAAATTAATGAGAAATTTCTTTTATAATGTATTTCACCTATGTTCTCAGACTATTAAACTAAAGTAAAATAAGATGCTTAGTTGCCTTATAACATTAATATTGCCCAATTCCCACCTTGAAATAATTCCAACTAAAGATTGAATTCTTTAAAGTCTGACTAAATGCAGTCAATCGCGAAACACTCGCGAAACACTATAAATAGGAGTATTTTACTAAACTAACTTTACACCTAAATAGATATAGTAAATAGGTTTGTTTATAGCCGGTAAATATCTACAGGTATTCTTAGCCAAAATTAATCTAAATTAATCCCATGGCAGCGATAATACCAATAGGCTAATAAATAGTTATTCAAGTATACTAATTCAATAAGATAACCTGTGAAGTAAATAGGTATATACATAGCCGGTAAATATCTACGGTTAAAACGAATTGAGCACAGTTCGATTCCTTTATCAACACGAAAAAGTAAAGTGGCAAATTGCAGTTATGTGAATCAAATTACTGCCATGGGCCTTACAGCCAATTACAAAAAATAAATCAATTAACTATTCTGACATTAACAAAATAAATTCCCTACTCAAGGTGATATCAGGTATGATAATTACAGTAAAATTAAATATCTCTATAGAAAATATGTCAAGAAACCGACATAGATATGATAGGTACCCGATAAAATATAACCTAAATCTATTTATCGGTAAGCTTGATAAAAAATAACGATAAGCTCATTAAACAAAATCGAGAAGATTTGAAAATTAAATTTGTAAAGATATAAGAAAGTAGAAGACCTACTGTCGTTTAACAGTAAATTCATTAATCAAAAACTGTCAGCCACGGTCATAGGTGTTATATACGATAATAAATAACAAGCCATTTAAAGGTAAAAGTCTCGGTACGGCTAAATGTCACCAGGGACTCGGTAGGTCGGCATAGAAAGGCCGCTGACGGACGTCAGCCCCAAAGGAAGGCATTATACCCCCTCACGGAAGGTCCCAAATTATATTATAAATAATTTTCACTTTTCAATATACTAACTAACACTAACATGTAACAAACCTTTTTTCTTAGTCGTTAAGCATCTTTATCGGTATCAGACGATATGGCCGATAATTTAATAAATTACATCTGGCAGTATATTTGCCGATTAATTTCACTACAAAAGCGGACGGTAATTAGACCTGATGGTCAAAAAATACAAAGATAATTTTGGATACCAAACTGGTCGATTTTCTCTATCTGAAAGCTTTGAGTGTCCAGACTAGAAGAGCTGCCAATTCCCCCCGAAAAAATATATACCACATATTCTGTCAGGTGGCGCTCCAAACGGATTCAACTTTCGAGCTACTCGGAACACCCCAAATAAAGTGTCGGGAAGTAAGTTAGCGAGAGTATTGATAACACAATCATAACGTTACACGATCCATATTTCGATATGGATTCTAGTTAAGACTTATAGAATTACTTTTGTACTAAGAAACTCGCCTAAGAAATAAAATGTATGTATGAATTTCCGTATTTTATTATAAAAATAATAAATGTGATCTGTCGACTTTAGGTACTAATTTATAACAATCCTAAATATTTTGGGTTATTTGGATGAGTTATGCTATTGAAAGTTTGTCTATTTTTAATTGTTATGAAGAGAGTTATTTAATTGACCTTGGAAATATTGAGGAATGGTTTAAAAGAAACAAGTCAATTCTTTACTTCAGTAAAATCTTCTAAAGCGATAGTTTTAGTTTCTTCCTACGCGTTGCCAGCGAAAATTACAGCCGTATCATCTGCGTAGGATATTAGTTTATCTCTACCATATTTAAAAAGTATTTACGTAACTTATAAAAAATCGGTCCGAGTATAGTTCGTTGCGGTACACTTATCTTTATCTTAGTAGATTCATTAATTATGTTATTTACCTTAACGTCCGTCAAATGACCTTCAAAGACTTTTAACACGGTATCACGGACTCTCGTCTGCATGAGATTTTCGAGCAGTTGCTTGTTGGATACAGTGTTTCAAATGGCTTTAAAAGATCAATGCATATGGCTAAACTCTTTTATTCTTATTTAATGTACTTGCAATTTTCGAAGTAAGACATGGCATGGCATCCGTTCTGTGAAGCCAAACTGATATGAGATTGAAGTTTTGATAAAAAAGAGTAAGTATATTTTTAAAACACTTTTCAAATATTTTTACAAAATTTTTTATGAAACTGATTGGACTGTAATTCTCAATACTCCTTCTTGATCCAGACTTCAAAATAATATTAATTATTGCTTAAACCTTAACCCGACACATGTAGATTTGATTATGTTTAATGACACCTGGAATTTGAGGGGCTCCTATTTTTAACCACATTTCAATTAACTGTTAATTTTAATTATGAAAAATTAATACACATGCTAGTCAAAAAAATTTTTTTTTTCAGAAATAAAATATATTTAAGTATAGAGAACAACAATAGTAGAAACAAATTACAAATAAATAAGTGTGCTGTTTATTTCTGGATACATTCCTGGCATGATTTTTTGGAATGGCTTAAACAAACGTGGTTTTACAACATCATCATCATCATCATACATTTTATTTCATTATCATTTTGTAACAACATAACCTAATATTAACACGTCATGAGTACTAGTATAACTAGGGCCTGTTGTTTCGCCTGGTGTTGTTCGATCAGCACCGTGGCCAACAGGGTACGACGCCCTTAGGGGGCTGTTGTTAGCCTACCTAATTAGTTAGGCGCAGCTGTGCTACGGTTGGCTTAAGTATTACTTGGAAAACCCCTTCAATATCTTTACAACTTAGTTGTTGACCGGAGCTATGTTAGATTAGAATACTTGATTTGTTAAGTAATGTTATTCCCAGGAAGATTATACAAGGAAAAGCAGTGAAAAACCTTGTTTGAACTTCTCTCAGGGAGCAAGAGCTCATATGTTAAAAATACATCACAATATATACAACATAGACTTAACTACTATATACAATGTGCAATATACAAAATGAAGACTTAGCAGCGTAAGTCTGCTCCGGTATTGTAATAACTTCAGGTTGAATAAGTCGAGCCCCACGGGTCAGGCTGCGGAGTCAGGCCACGGGTCAGGCTGCGCAGCACCTTTCGCAAGCCACGCCCCACGTGTCCGAACACGCTGGTTGGCTGTGCAGGCAGCAGGACTAACACTTGACCGAAGGTAAAGTGCTCCTGCTCTCCTGATACTTGGGTGTTCATGTTTTTTTCAAAAGATACAGGTTTAGTAACTTAAAAAGGCAAAATTATTGGGATTGTGGCAATATTTATTGTTAAAAGGTATTATGTTTATGGAGGCCTTAGCTGCTTCTAGAATAAGGCTAGCCTTCGGTATATGGTACAGTGTCGGATAGGGCATTTCATAACAAGTATACGTCTTTATTTTTATTCTCGGTGGACATAGTTTGAAATATTTTCTTACAGTAAATAATATCTCTTCAGCTGCTTCAAAATTTGTACTTTGCTCGAACGGCATTTTTAAAATGTCACAAATTTTTATTTTCATTGTTGCAAGTGAAAAAGTAATTTGGAATGTTTCTTTTAAAAGCGGTGTTGTCAAATCGGCGCGCGGCGTGTGTCCATAATTGCTGTTGTATTGAAACTGTTTAAAGATTCCTTTGAGCTGGTAAGTAATTCAGTCTAAAAGAGCAGCCCCAAAAGCGCGTAAAACTTTATAATACCTAGCTCACGAAAATTAATATCACTCTGTTAGTTATTACTTTTTTTCTCAACGCGTTCACCCTTTCATGTCAGTATCGTCAAGTGCAGGATTAATGCCTAATTATTTTGTGGCTGCTTTGAGTCGAGAAAGATTTCTTATCAAGTTGTGGCTGTGGTTCTGTTGCTTCGTGGTGGCTCTGTAGATGACCTTAAAAAGTATATAGGCTACATAAATCTGAATGATTTCGTCAAATGTATAACGGCATTTTTTCTAAAGAATAACTGTGAAACGATATCATATCACAAAAATATTCATTCTTACCATTTAGTTTTATTAGCTCTTTCGCGTCCATAAAAGTAAGTAGATTCGGATATATCATTGATGTCATACATGTGCTCATCTGAATGTCATCTTCGACTAAGTATGATTACTTTCTATATACGTATTGTCATCATTACCTACTTACTTACTACTATCCGGTCTATTCTAAATTACCGCTGTTTGTCATCATCTCCTCTATAATGCAATGCTATTTTATTTCAGTGAGCGTTGTTTTATAACTTTAGAACTTCATGTTCATGTGCCATTGTAATGAACAAGAATTACACTGAGCAGAAAAACACAGAGGTTTATATCTTTTTCTTCCATTTCAATCGGAATATTTTCAAGCAGTTGTTCCATGGATCAACATAAGTTGGCAATTTCTATGACATTATTAATTTTTTTTCCTTGCTCAAAACTGCAAAGCGAGTATTTTTCATTTTATCATTTGAGTTAGTTGCATCTTTTATGATTTGCATTTTTTTTTATGTTTATTTTTATGGTTCTCTATTTGGCTTTTATAAAATCCACACTTTTGTGTTTATTTAGCTGGTTACTACATTATGCCTTACATTTTACTTCAAGAGCAGGACTAAATTTGTATATTAATCTCTTCTTTCAATGGTCTCTATTATTAAGGATGTTATTAGACCTTCAGTTATCCAAGCTATTACATTCTTATATATTTTTACATTTAACCGTCTTTTCGAATACAACCTGTTCAAAAAAAGGCAAGAAAATCACGTCTTCAAACTATCACCCAATTGCCTTGCTTCCAATGATCTCTAAGGTCATCAGCAGTCACTCAATCAGCAGCTACTCAAGTACCTCGAGACCAACAGAATAATTAGCGATTATTAAAATCAATACGGCTGCCACAAACAGAGATCGACCGGGGATATATTGGCCTGTGTCGCTCATATATGGAGTAGGGCAATTGAGAACTACGGAGAATCTCAAGCGATTACAATGGATATTTCGAAGGCATTTGACAGAGTTTGGCATGACGGATTGCTCAACAAACTGCCTTCCTTCCGACTGCCAGCGTCTTTCTGCAGCTGGTTTGCCAGTTTCCTTAAGAACTGATCTCTGCAAGTTGATGGGCACATCTCAGACACATTCACCATTAATGCGGGAGTGCCTCATGGCGCAATACTTTTACCAACTTTATTCCTGATCTATATTAATGACCTGCTGACCGAAACTAATAATCCTGTTTACAGTTTTACAGGTGACAGTACCCTTGTCTCTCAATTTAGATCTTAAAAACCTTTACCAGGGTGAAACTCAAAAACGTGGTTCATACCTCGTTTTTGTTTTAAATTAAATTATGTAATCCCTTTTCTTAAAATTGTGCAATCTGTGAAATTTTGATGTGAACATTGTCGATTTGTGTTATTTATTTATCTTCATGGATATGTTCTTCTTTCCATTGACAAGTAACACTAATGCGGCCTAGGCCGAAAGCTCTCTGATGCGCTACTTTAGGAGGTCCTTTTCAATTAAAAAAACTTTAGATGGAATACAAATACACAGCATTTGCTCTTCTTTTAATTTTTTTTTCATTGTCTCTCGGGAAAAGTAAAGGGGGCCACACACCCTTAAATTAAAGTAAAGTCTGAGAATTTTGCTTGCATGGTGTCACAATTTTAGAAAATATGAATGTGGTCTATATATTTTTTAATCATCATCATCACCATCATCAATCATCGTTTCCAATTCCTTCTATTTTGAGCCGTCTGGATCCAGTTGCTACAAGTTCTCTTTATGTCGTCGGTCGTCTGCTCTTCGCCCGTGGTTACCAGTTCATTTCTTCGCCTCCTTCTCTCTTGCATCAGTTGTCTTGTCCTGTCGATGATTCTTGCTTCCCTTCTTGATCTTGGGCAGTATTTTCTTTCACACTCTGATGGGGCCGCAACTATAGCATCTTTTAAAATATCCACACTTGCCTCCGCATCCGGCGCTTCTAGCAGATCGTCGATGCATCGCTGGAATTCAGATATGGTGGAAGTTTGCCACAGTTGGCTGCTTGATTAATTGGCCATTTTACGGCGTTCTCTTTTTACGTTAAGTGGGATTTTGGCTCTTACTATCCGATGATCACTCCCAGTTGAGAATTTATTCAACACTGTGACATATTTGACGATCTGTCTTTTATTAGTTATTATGTAGTCAATTTCATTTCTCATATCCGGCCATTCGGGCTCTCCCATGTCCACGCTCGATTGAGTTTTTTTTTTGCCAAAAAAGCTGTTCATAAGCGATAAGTTATTTTGTAGCAGGAATCCCAGCATCGTCTTGCCACGATCATTTCTGTCCTCCCAACCGAAGCAACCAAGCGGAGTTTCCGATTCATCAGATTTCAACCCTATTTTAAGCTCGGCTTATATTCTCATCAAAGAGATCAACTTCCTCATCTGTATGGTCAGCGGTTGGTGCCTAAACTTGTATAATCTTGACACAGTATCTTGCATTTAGTCTAAGTGTTACGTAACTGACCCTGGATGATATTTTTTTAAACGATTCGATACTTGTGTTGTGGCGTTTGTGGGCCATAAAGCCAGTTCCTCCGACAGAGACGTCTGTCCAGATTTTAATTTGTAGAGTTGTTTCCCACGTCTTATAACTTCGCAGAAGCCAACCGACATCTGATGCCAGTTTTTGGTCCCCCCATAATCCATGGGACAGACTGATTTACTATCAGTGCGAGATTCTGAGCAGTTATCTCTACTCGCCTAAAATTTTATCAATTGGCATTCTTTGATAGGGGGTAATTAGCCATAAAACATCACGCTGGCTAGACGGGTTGGTGAGTAGTAAATTCAGCCGCCCATTCTGGGTCAGCCACTGTTGGTAGCCGCCCAATCTAGGTCATACGCTGGCGAGTGAACTTTTCTTAGCGTCGCCTTCATCACTTCGAGACCTTACCGGCATGGGTGGCCCTACCAGCAGATACGCTACCGCCGGAATCGCTCCCTGGATGAAGACTACTGTGCCCCTCCACCAACGATAAGGTGAAAGTTCTTCGAATTTACTAAGATCAAATAATTACTTATTTTTTCAGGGTAATAAATTCTGTCGGTTTAATACACTTTTTCAAATCCTCACTTAAAGATCTCTTTGAAATGAAAAAAGATCATCCACTAATGTCGTATGTTGAACATCACCGTTTTCCACAAATTCAGGCTTTTAAGCCCTTTCCAATAAAAAAATCTTCCGGACAAAAAATGTAGAGTAAAATGAAATTCTGCAGAAGGAATTTGACTGAACATGAGACTTGACTTAAATTAGTATTGAGCACGTATGTGTTCTTAAGTATAGGAAAGTTAGAATGATATAACTGTCTCATTCAACCCTTAATAGGTCTTATTCTAGGTTAAATAAAATTTTAAATACAACAATTTATCTAAGCTATATTCATTTCGAAGAGGCATAATATTTGGTATTTTCTAAATACTGCCAGATCATTTAACTTGGAGACAAATAGTGTGTTATATATAAGCTGTGCGATTTGTTTGGATACGAATGAGTATCAAAAATGATCACATAAAACGTATTAAAAATACTTGTATAAAGCTATTAAGACATGCCTTAAATATGCCAACTTCCAGACCCCAATAAAACGGTGATAATTAATAAACATATTTCAGCTTAATACGAGCTAAAGAAAATAAACGAAAAATTTATTCTAGGTCTTATCGTTATGGTATCAACGCGTCGACGTCATGCTTGTGTGGAAGCTATTATTTTTAGAAAATATTAAAATCATGTAAATTTATCAACAATAATTATGAGCCACATGCAACTTTTCGGAATAATATCCTGGGAATATATGCGTGACGTCACCAGAAATGATATTGCGAATTGAAATATAAAAGTAAACTCTTATTTTTTTAGTATGCTATATTCACCCTGTAGAAAACACAAACGACGTGTAATTAAAACCATATCAACAATGTTTTATTTAAGAGTCTAATGTATTAAATAATAGACTTTCCACAGAGTTGTCCTAATTCTAGGGCCAGTCATGCGATACGTGGATATAAAAACGGAAAAAAATATTTTAAAAGCACATCACGCAATAGCACATGAGCACTAGCCAATTTGCGCAATGCGTTTTAGTATAATTTATGATAAATCGCTAGATTTAGTTACTATAACAGGCGTTTTTGCAAAAGCATGAAATTAACTTGAATCTATGTTGCGAATTATCAATGTTACGCTATGTTGTCCGTGACAATCTGAAAAATTCAATATTAAATTTCAGTGCAATGCAGAAATTAATGTGAGATTCTCGATGTTAAAAAAATTTAAGATTTGTTAAAATTATTTAAGATTAGAAAGTGTAACGGTCAGAAAATCACGGTACAGCGTTTACTATTTAACTGACAAGTGAGTGAAAAACCTTCCACCATTTTCTTTTCCTTCTGCTTAAAATTACATAAAAAATAAACTCACCTTTTTCCAATTTACAGTTTTAATTACCATTTTTTATCTTAATAAATTCAAAAAGTCAAAGTTAAAATTCAATTTCATTTTTATTTCGCAATAGGTCATTGACATTTGTAACTTTACTTTGGTCAACCCAAAAAAATTTTTACAGCCTATGCTGGTTTCCACTAATGGGTGGTTCTTTTACTCACTTTGCAGGTAACACTGATGATGGCTAAGGCCGAAAGCGCTCTGTTACGCTGATTAGACGTCCTTTTTGGATTAAATTTATGCATGGAATACAAAAGTTTTCATTTAGTACATTTCGTACATGCACACAGCCTTCACTCTTCATTTATTTACTATTTAAAGTTAAATTTCAATTAACATTCTACTATTAAACATTTTATTCGCCATTGTACACCATTTGTGAATTATTTTTCATTCACCATTCTGTCATATATGTAGCAGATGTATTTCGATATGAAATTTTAATTAAATTTCAAAATAGAGGCACACACTAGAATGATGATCATCTCATATTTGTCACATCGCACGATATAATTAATTAAATTACGGTAGAATCCAATGATTTACATTCTCATTGTAGTGGTTTGGGCCATCTGCTTTGTCCGTCGGAAAAAGTAAAGAGGCCACCTATCTGCTTGTCTTAAATAAAAGCAAATATTTTGCATTAAATGGGTTTCAAAAACTAGTCTGTGAATGTTGCTTGCATGGTCTCATAATTTTCTACTTGTATAAAGTGCATAGCTACTATGAGTGTAGTAATGAGTGATTTAATTCTTAGATGGTTTGCTCTTGATCTCTTTTGCTTAAATTAGTGTTTCTCAATATTAATTTTGTTACTAAATCTTTGTCCTTTTAGATCCCTTGAGCTTTCTCAACTTTTCTATGAGAAACGGGGTTAATTAGAGCTTTTAAAATATAAATAGGTATGAAAACAATGACGAAAACAAACCTGCAGTATATCATTTTTGAACCATTGCTTATTTTAGCTTGTAACTGCTACTGGATAGTGAAGGTTTTGTGGGCTTATACCTTCTTAAAATGCCGTATTGTATCGGCTTTGATTAATTTTCCATAATGTAACTTTCATTTTTAATAATTATAATTGACATCTTTAGGAAATCTTAAAAAAAACTTATTTTCTTGAATTGAAATCAGGTCCGCGTTTGTCATTTCTGGAATCGTGTCAATTGAAATTTGATTGGCGTCTGTGGTAGAAAGCGCATATTGGTCGCCGGTTTTATGTGTATCTTGAACTACTACGATATCAATTTGAGATTTATAAATATTTGATTCAGGGATTGTGTTGTATTAATATTAAAGAATCGGGTACGATATGGAGTGAGGAAGTGAGAAAATAGGCAAGCTCAAAAAGAACATCGGTGGTTTGGATCTCAGATGTCATCATAGCTCGTAGGAACAGGTTGTCCGGACAACTTGGACTACATTTTTAACAGCCCTATCCAATAGGTACAGAGTTGGGCGAGCTTTGACACATAACTAGTCAGTGCAGAAGCTAATTAGGAATAATGTTTGTAGTAAAATAATGATAAAAATAAATAAGTATCTATTCTCTTTATGGCGAAAGCGTTTATTTAAATTAAGTAGGATTTGTCAGGTCAAGATCTTGAGCGATTGTTTTATTCAAATATTGACGGGAAAGTATTTTTTGTGTCTGAAAGGGAATACGTAGCTCATAGGGTATTCATCATCATCATCCTCTAGCGCTACAACCCTGGGTGGGTCTTGGCTGACTGCACTACTTTTTTCCTCCCAATTCGGTCTTCCATCAATCTATGGTCAAGAGAGATATTCATTTTTTGGAGGCCTGATCTAATGTTGTCTCTCCAACGCATTCTGGGACGCCCGAGTGGTCTTTTTCCTGTTGGAACTTCCTCCCACACCAGTCTTACAAGTCTTTCGTCATCCAGCCTGTATACGTGGCCTGCCCATCTTAGCCGTTGGGATTTAATCTGTTGGACAATATCACTATCGTTGTGGAGCTCCTGCACTTCGTCATTCGTCCTAATGCGATATCGATTTGTGGTCGGATCGTGATCGGGTCCAAAGATTTTTCTGAGGATTTTTCGTTCAAAGCGTCTAAGTGTTTAGTGCATATAGGCAGCGGTTTGCAGATTGAATTCTGCCCTTGATTTCTTCAGTAACGTCGTTATGCGCAATGATTGTTTCTCCAAGGTATTTGAAACGTTCTACCCTTTCAAAATTAAAAGTGTTGACTGTGACGTTTTGTCCTATTCTACCTTTCCGTCCCATTCTATTAATACACATGTATTTGGTTTTTTCTTCGTTCACTTTTAAATCCACTTCACCTGCTGTTTTTTCGATCTTGTTGAAAATGTCTTTTACGGTTACGATGGTGTCTCCAATGAGATCGATATCGTCTGCGTATGCTAATAGTAATTTGGGGCCTTTGGTTGTTACCAATTTGGTTTTTATTTCTGCTGATCTCACGGCTTTCTCTAAGACGAGGTTAAAAAGTAACGGTGATAAGGCATCGCCTTGTTTAAGCCCACCGTGTATTTCGAAACTGCTGGATAGACTGTCATTTACTCGTACCTTAGATACTCCGCCCTCCATACACACTTTAGTCATCCGAATGAGCTTCTTTGGTATTAAGAATTCTGCCATCGCGTTCCATATTTGGCTTCTTTCTATACTATTGTATGCCTGCCGTAAATCTATGAAGAGGTTATGTACCGTTCTATCATATTCCCATCCTTTTTCTAGGAGCTGCCTCAGTGTAAAAAGTTGATCTATTGTTGATCTGTTTGTCC
Source organism: Pissodes strobi (assembly GCA_016904865.1). Lineage (NCBI taxonomy): Eukaryota > Metazoa > Arthropoda > Insecta > Coleoptera > Curculionidae > Pissodes > Pissodes strobi. The sequence goes on along the minus strand of MU182022.1, from coordinate 164,147 downwards.
TAAATCCGGCTTGCTATTCTCCCAGGAGGTTTTCTGCATATGGGATTAGTCAGAACTTTATATGCAGTGTTTATAAGTGAGATTCCTCTATAGTTGGAGCATTTTGATTTGTCCCCTTTTTTTTAAATTGGTATTATGATGCTTTCTTTCCATCTTATTGGTATTTTTTCTTCTCGCCATATAAGAGTTATTACTCGGTGAATTTGTCGATGTAGTGCCTCTCCCCCATATTTTAAAAATTCTGCCGATATCTCGTCCGAGCCAGGTGCCTTGTAGTTCCTTAGTTTATTTAGTGCCTTTTGAGTTTCCTCGTATGAGGGTTCTTTAACTGGTAGGTCTACTGTGCTGTATGTTTCTTCCTTGTGCGGTTCTTCTTCTTTCTTGTTGTTAGAAAGTCTTTAAAATATCCTTTCCATTCTTCAATTAGTTCTTCGTCATTGAGTATCATGTGTCCTTGGTTGTTCTTTAATGTTGGTATGGATCTGTCCTTCAATCTTCTCTTCTCCCAAGAGATTGCTCTGTAGAATTCTCTGGAGCCTGGTTTGGGGCGATCTCTTTCCATTGCTTCATACTTCTGTCGTTCATATCTTCTTTTCTTCGCTCTTATTAGTTCTCTTGTTTCCTTTCGACAATTTGTGCATTTCTGTCTACTTTAGTTTGTTTGTAGCTGTATCATTCTGTTCCTTACTGTTTGTCTTTTTTCTAGCTGTTTTTGGCATTCTTCGTCGAACCATGTTTTTGCCCTCTTTCTTTTACTTTTTCCAAAGACACTTTCGGCGGTCTTTGTTATAATTTCTGCAGTTACGACCCATAGCTTTTCACTTTCACTACCTTCTGTTTCAGAGTTTAGTGTTTGCTTGAGTTTTTCTCTATATTGTTGTTGTTTTGTCTCGTTCTGCACTTCGTCCATGTTCCATTTTGGGGTTGACTTGGTTTGTTGTACTTGTCTGTCGCTGTTCTGATTTTTGCGCGGACTAACTAATGGTCTGTCTCCCCATCTATTCCTCTTAGGCTTCTTACATCCAATATGTTGCTCGCGTGGCCAGCATCTGTAATGATATGGTCTATCTGGTTTCGGGTAATGTGATCATTTGAGACCCAGGTCTATTTATGAATGTCCTTATGTGGAAACATGGTTGACTTTATCAGCATATTATTAGATGTAGCTGTTTCTAAAATCCTTTGACCTTTATCATTGGATACATTATGGAGGCTGTGTTTGCCTATTGTTGGTCTTAGGTTAGGCTCTTTGCCTATCTTGGCGTTAAAGTCCCCACAGAGCAGTCGCATGTCTTGTTTGGGCCTTGTATCTATAGATCTTTCTAGGGCATGGTAAAAGGCATCTTTGGTAGCTTCATCCTTCTCTTCGGTTGGTGCATGCGCTGAAATGATCGAGATGTTGTACCATTGTCCTTTAAGTCTAATGTAGCATATTCTTTCACTTATCGGTTTGAAGTCAATATATTCTGGACTAGATCTTCTCTAATCACAAAGCCCGTTCCAAATTCGTGCTTTCCGTTTTCGTTATCGCTAAAGAATACGACAGATTTGTTTATCTTTATATTTCCGTTTTCCGGCCACCTTATTTCTTGAACTGCTGTTATGTCCATTCCTATATTTTCGAGTTGTTGTACGGCGTTTGTAGAGGCTCCGGGTCTATACCAGCTCTGGATGTTCCAAGTTCCAATATTCATAGTCCTTTTCTATTGCATTTGCGGTTTGTTAGTTTTATCCGTCCGAATCCGAGGCAAAGTTGCAGCTTTCATAACTAGCACCTTTTCTACGAGGGGAGGTAGTTAGCCTTCCGCTCAACCCCCAAGACCTGGAGGACAACAATTTTCTGTTGGGGTTGATTCCCGCCGAAAAAGTTCCTGTTTTTAGGCGCCGGAGACCCGCCTTTCACCCTCTTTCGTCAGCTGCATAACGCACATCCATTGTGCGCCATGTATTGTCCGGAGGTTCCGCGGCACATGCCTTCTAGGACGTGGAAGTAGGATTTGTCAGAGCGTTTTTGTAGACTGCGGGCATTACCTAGAGTTTTATTGCAAGGAAGTCTTCGGCCAACTTCATCACCACTGAGACCCAATAGGGTATTGACCGGATAAAATTTTGACAGAGAACTTCCCTTATTTCCTTCACCTCCGTCGATGGAAATCTAACAAGGTGAAAAGACAGCCATTGAGACTGACAATGTTGGTGTCGCGGTAGAACAGTTTTGTGGATTACCCTTGTGAGGTTCTTCTACTAGATCCGTTTTGAGTCCAATGCCGTACCTTGTTATTACCTTTAATGTATTCTCGATTTAGTACCTGGACTCCATTCGCAACAGCAGTTTTTTACTATCATCGTGAGGTGAGTTGCTTTTCGGCTTTTTAGGCATCGCCATGTTGTGTCTGTCTTCACGTGGCTGGTTGCTAATTTGTATCTAATTTTTATTGCAGAGGTTTTGTCTCGTTCATCTTTTAAGGCTGGTTTTAGCGCTAGCAGATTAAAAAAAACCCTTCACAGGTAAGATTTTTCTTCGCGATTTTTTTGCTTGTAAATGTTCGTTACCTTGAAGTTTAAGCGGAAACCTTGACCATGTTGATATCTAACAGTTATTTTTTTACGTACCCGAAAGGTTGTTTAATTCACCTATGCAGTCCTGGTGTTTGCCTGGCATGTATGTGTGAGAGAGTTCTTCTACTAGCCAGAGTTCATTGTGTTCTATCATGTACGTTTTCTTCTGGAATGTTCTTGGCGAGCTACCCAACAGAACGAATTTTACTTTATATTTGAATTAGTTTATACCGCCTAATAAATTTTAATTATTTTTTCCTGTACACATTTAATTCTTCACTAAATCAGGTAAACTTCGGCGTTTCAGACTTGGTTTTTTATTTGCCGTACTTTATTTAATACATTAACACTAATTCAATCCCATGTTAAGTTGTGGCTTTTCTATTTTTTTTTTAAATCAAAATTGCCTATTTCAATAAGGTTTAGACTTCACGGATGCAACGTAATCGCAATATTACTAGTTGATATAACGTCCTCGTGAGCCCGGAAGTGTCAACGGAACACGATCATGTTGTGAGTATTTAGGAACTGATTATTTAGTGTTTATTTTCATTTGCTTTACTTGCTTTATAACAGGTAATTATTATTGGTGATTATTGCTGCCTAACCGATAATTTATTTTGCGGACCGCAATGGGTAAATGTTTTAGTTTTAATTAGTTGATTTGTCTGTTAACTGACATAACAGATACGTCATTTCATATAGCAGTTAACTGAAAATTTTCTTTTAACTTTAACGGAATAGTTAGTTTTTTAAAGTTTGCTTCTTATTAACAAGTTTTCTTTTGCTGTGTGTCAGCGGTAGACTGACTTATTCATTTGAATTTACAGTTCCGAATAATTCTTGGGTATTGCTTCAGGTAAAGCAAACTACTTCTAGTCTAACTTTAAGTAAAATTGCCCAATATCACTTCTTTATTTAGATATAGTCGCTACTGCCAAGAAGACGCAATAAAAGTAATTTTCTTTTTATTAATAATTGCCTTGAAGTCAAAATTTTAAAAAGTTTTAACGACGCAAATCATCTCGTCATCTTATGCTAATCAACTCATCTATCTGTTATAGTGATTCAAACGAGAAGTATATAATAAGCATAAATGATTTGAATTAATTAGGCTCAATAATTGAATCATTTCGATTTTTTTTTGTTTTGAATTAATTTAACTTCTGGTTTGATTATTACATTTATGCTTTTGTGTTGCAAAGCCTAAGCTGAAACAAATTCCATATTATAACTTGGAGATTTTCTGACTTGAATCGTGGACTCGTCGAGTCGAGTTGCTACTCCCTTTAGATAAATTTAACCACTAAACCCCCCCACCTCCCTCTTACTCTTCGGCATTTGACCTTAAAAGCTAGCTCGTTCTGACCTACTCATCGTTATTTATTCGCTCTTAATTTCTTCTCATCAGATAAGCTAATAAAGAGCGTGACATCTAGCAACTCATTCTCGTTCCTTTGCCGTTAGACTGATAGTACCTATTTCGAGGGGCTCTGGAAATTTTAAAGGCGGATTCTTTTGACCTACCCAGTTTAATAATTTGAATGTTACCAATTCAGCATTAAGGTAATGCATACTCGGGCGGGAACTTAGTTCCAAAAATGACAGCATGAATTAGATATATATAAATATTCGCCCAAACAAATTTCAGGTCACTATTTCTTGCACTATTTTCACATTAAATATATTGTGATCTACAAACATAATATCATAATTTCTATTTAAAATTGATTCATTTCAATCGCTTTAATTTATTAGTAACAAGTACGGATATTGCGAATCGGCGTAGGTGACTGAAACAGAAATTCCACCGAAACTAATTGCAATTCCCTGTTTCAATATGCTATCTATTAAGGAACTAGGAATTTACAACTCTAAAACATTAAATTACATCAAACAATAGACCTCAGGTGTATGATTGCACATAGACACAAGGAAATTAAATTTGTGAAGCCGGAAATTAGAATATTTGGTTTACATGATAAATAAATGTCTATAGACTTTTATTTGGATATTATGATTCCATGTCATACGTGCATAATGTATTTAAAAATGATTTTTACTAATATATGTCTTGTGTGTTATTCTGGGGATAACTTCTTCTTCGAATTTTCAATAAGTTCTTTAGATGTATTTTCAGCCATGAATTTGATAGGGTTTTGAAGCAAAGCTTTCAGACAAATACATATTAATCACAATCTTTATCATCAATACCATTTTCGGCCATAGTAAACTATAACTCATGCTTAATATGTTCTTCATACGGCGAAAGTATATATTTAATAGTAAGATTAAAATGTGAGTAAGGAATAAATAAGATAAAAATGCTTTAGTTATCAGTCAATACTGAGTCATGATGCTTAAAACGAAACCCGCACTTATTATGATATTTATACTTAATTATATTTTGTTTGTTTTAAGTATAGGCTTATTTAATAAGTAATATGGCAAGTTGAAATTATTGTGGCTATCGGAACCATTTTGCAAATAATGCTTAATTGCAGCGGTTATCAGCATGTTAAGTGCAATGTCATGAGTTATCTACCTCTTTGTTAAACTTTTCCATTGTATATTTCCTTCGTTTACTACCCACTTCGATTTTTAAAATAAGAATGCGTCCGCTGTTGTATCATATTAAGAAAGCAATGTAAAATTTGCCCATAACTTTGCCCTGGTATCAAACAGTGTATAAGCAAGGCTGCAGAGTTACAGACTGTTTGTTAGTTATCCCTTCGAGCTATGTTACGCGGATAAGGTCGCATCAGATTGTTTTTTGAAGGAAAATCTTCAACTCTTAGTAAGGTTAACAAGTCTTCACCTCTTGGAAGTACCCTCGGACTTGGCAAACGCATATCGCCTTCCTCAAATAGAGTTCCAATGACGACAGATCGTGCCAACAAACCTGCATCACTTGCCTTCCCATAACCCCCTGAATCAACCCCAATGAATATAGTGGGCATCAACCAATGTCAGCAAGACGATTGAGAATGTTCCTTTATAACTATAGTAAAGACTTCTGCTATTAGGTGGAGCTTGTAGTACTACGGGCTTTCCATCTATAACAGCAAAACAATTTGGAAATTGCCACCACCTTTGAAATTATTCGGCAATTTTCAACCAGTGGGATTTGTCAATTCATAAGGAGACAAAACTTCCCATCAAATTCAGCATGTCATCGTGATAATTGCATTAGTTTGAGAAACTCTGCAGCTGAACCTCATGGATATCTGTGAATTTCCAGATGCGAGGTATCTACAAACCAGAAAATATCTTTATATAACGTCAAATGTTAAAATCAAAATCGACCAACCGTAATGTTAGAGCGAGCCGCTCCTCTAGTGCTATACATTTTCTGAACGTGGTGTTTGAGATAACCCACATCTTTAAAATACTATTTCATTAGACCTGATACATTCATTTTTGAGACACCCTATATATGTGTATATTTTGAGACACCCCTTATACATGTAAAAGATAAAAACAAGTCATAAATTGAAGTCGAGTTTTTGCGAGGTTTTTTGGAGGATATCCGAAAGGTATTGCTCGAGAACGGGGTGTACGGTTTATTTTGGTGAATTGTTTTGCTTCTGTGTTGCAATATTATGTCATTACAAGTCGGTAAAATGAAACTTAAAATATTGTTATTAACATAATTTGTACCATTATATATTTTATACTCATTGATAATTCATAATTGATGGTATTAACCTGTATATATATTTTGATATTGTTATACACCTTATTTGCACAAATATTTCACTTATTCTCATTGATAATTCATATTTGATGGCATAACGTGTGTATATATTTTGATATTGTTATTAACATAATTTGCATAAATATTTCTCCTATTTGCATTGATAAGTCATATTCCATGGCATAACATGTGTATATGTTTTGATATTGTTATTAACATAATTTGCATAAACATTTCTCCTATTTTCATTGATAATAATTAATATTTGATGGCATTACATGTGTATATATTTTGATACTGTTATTAACATAATTTGCATAAATATTTCTTCTATTTTCATTGATAATAATTAATATTTGATGGCATTACATGTGTATATATTTTGATACTGTTATTGACATAATTTGCATAAATATTTCTTCTATTTTCATTGATAATTCATATTCGATGGTATAACGTGTGTATACATTTTGATATTGTTATTAACATAATGTGCATAAATATTTCTTCTATTTTCATGGATTCTTCATATTTGATGGCATAACATATGTATATATTTTGATATTGTTATTAACATAATTTGCGTAAATTAATATTTCTTCTATTTTCATGGATAATTCATATTTGCTGGCATAACATGTGTATATATTTTGATATTGTTATTAACATAATTCGCATAAATATTTCTTCTCTTTTCATTGATAATTAATATTTGATTGCATAACATATGGATATATTTTGATATTGTTATTAACATAATTTGCATAAATATTTCTTCTATTTTCATTGATAATTAATATTTGATGGCATAACACGTGTGTATACTTTGATATTGTTATTGACATAATTTGCACAATTATTATTTCTTTTATTCTCATTGATAATTCATATTTGATCGTGTATATTTAATGAAATCGTTTTATGCTGTGAACAACACTGCTTTAAATGAAAACAAAAATGTATTGTTTGCTGTCTTTTCATGCTGGAATTTTGGTTTTAGTATGACTGTGATTGCAAGTAAGAGCTTTTGAGAATATCCTAGTTATAAATGTAATGATCATTCTAGAGATATTGGCCCTAATTTCAACTTTAGCTGAGTAGCCTCCGTATCCCAGGACCTCAGTACCCTCCAGCGGCGACTGGCTAACTAACACCCCTTTTCGGTAGTGTAGTGGTTATCACATCCGCGTCTGGCACGCGGGAGACTCGGGTTCGATTCCCGACCGGAGAGCTATCTCTTCAGTTTTAAATGTATTGTTGCAAGTGTAGAACTACAAATTGTGGTACGGGAGACAGTAATTTTATTAATTATAATACTAGTAGATTATACAGCGTAATTCGGTTTAGGAATTTAGATCGAGGGTTTCTCTGCCGTACTCTTTCCCCTCGTGAATTCCAGGCTGAGTCCGGCACGCTTTTCTTTAATAAATTAGGCGTATTAGGAATCTGTGGTTTGATTTACATGACGCACCTTTCCCTAAAGTTTCCCTAAATGTGTTCCGTTGAAGCGCATAATGAGTGAGTAAAATTGTGCAAGATAATAACACAACGTAGGTATTGGTCCTCTTTTTAATCCATTTCTTTTTAATCTATTTTGACGATCACTGGCAAAATAAAGGCAAACCACAATTTTACTTATCTGATTCAACTATGTTGAATCGACCCGGGTACGTTATACTACATGTTCTTTCTTTAAAGGAGTGGTTTTACCAGATCCAGCAAGTCTGCAAATTTTGCATTACTCATTCTGAAGTACCTGCCAAATTTAACTGGATCGTCCCGCAGTCTTCGAAATATAGTGTGGAACTCTCCTTCCTCAGCTCTTGCCCTGTATAATGGATGTAGCCAAAACCATTTCCTCTTCCGGATCCTTTTTTCCTTTCGTTTCAAAAAATGTACGCCGAACAAACTATCACAACATTCTCATCGACTTGATCCATTTTACTTACTGATACCGCGAGGTTATTGCTTACGGTATGACCATGCTATGAACACGGCCATTGTGGTGAAAATGCAATGCAAAACGACACGACACGCAAAGCAGTAGGAGCACGACATGCGCATGATACTAATAATGAAGATTAGCCTTTTAGCAGCCGAGTAGGTCTAACTTAAGTAGCGTTGGGTCAACTTAAGTAGCGTATTCAAGTTAGGTATCCCAATACAATCAAAACAAAAGGTAATTAACTAACATGTCCTATAGGTTATGATATATGAATTGGTGATTGGAAAAAGGATAACATTTCTGTGAAGCTTGATTTGGGAAATAAAAAAAAATTGTTTTGCGGCCAAAACAGTTAATTTTACAAAAATTCCTTCTATTGGCCGATTGTGCATTTAATACCAAAGTTGTATCGGTTTATGCATATTAGTTAACTAGATATTGGTACACAAATTTTATTCTTTTTCTACTCAAAATGGAAAAAGTTAGTTAAACAAAATAAAAAAGGGCATTTATAAAGAAGTAGTGGAAACAAGCATTCTAAAAATCAGTATTTATATGCTCTTTAGTCTTCTGGGTCACTGGTCTCTCCATTCGTTGTGGGATTTGTCAGTATTTCATTATAGAAAACCTTGAAATCTTCTGGTATTAATGCACTATCTTGTTTCTTCATATTACAAAGAGCATGGGTGAAGCCATCAATGAGTTCAGATTCCTTGATATAGGCCATTGCCTAGGAATTTAATAAATGTCTGTATTTCCGTATGGTAAAGGGCTATTTTTTCAACATCTTTGACAGTTTTATTTTGATATTTTTGCACCAGTCCTTGAAATCAAATATATCGGTATTTGTTAGCCGTGTGTTACTGAAAACTTAGGGTTTGTCTTTTTAGAAGACGTAATGATTTTTTCGTTGTGTTGATCAAGAGACTAAATTCTATCGGATTATTTCAATCAGGACTCAATAACTGAAAAAATTCTGTCTCATCAGAAAAGACTATGGCCCCGGATGGGACAATATTAACGGATTACTTGAAATTTGCCATTCATGGTGTGCAGTAAACAACCTGGTTAAAGTGTGGTTACGGTTTTGTCCTGCGCACGTACCACTAAAGACATGCAGGGTTCTTACTTCTTCAGGGATATGTTGGATAATAAAATCCAAACCCGGCGTTCTCATGTCATTGGAGCCTTGCTGAGCATTTCCCTCTGCGTGTGTGTAGAACACCGATATATCGTTGGCAAGGTTGTGTACATTAAAACCGTAATAGCAAAGTTTACGCAGATAAAATATTATTTGAACTGGCATTAAAGGAAAAGGAAGGTTTTGCACATAGTCAAAAATTATCGCTCCAACATCATTTCTCTGCTTGCAGGTCTCCTTTATTTCTTATTTTTTTTGTAAAGTAGTTTAGTTGCTTATCTTTTATGAGTAATAAGTTCTGCAATGCGCATCTTTTCACTGTCTCATTAAGAGCTGTGGACTTTATTTTTGCACTTAAATCTTCATAGGCGGAGTAAACGTCGACTTGAGATCTACCAAACCGGTATCCGTAGTTTTCTCGGAAATATCTCACGACGCTAACATCGCAAAATCAGCCTCGCAGAAGCATGGTGCGCTATTTCTCAACAAAAAAACTGTATACACCGCAGCAGCGGCTCGTCAGACAGTCGCGGCAGAGGGCAAGAGCGCACCCGTTCGTTGTACAGCGGAAATACCAAGAACGTCGTTTTACAAGGACTCTTTCGCCTGGCGCACTGCATCACTGTGTACCTCATTCCCAGAACATCTGCTCCCCTAATAATTATAACCTACAGCTATTCAAGAACCGTGTTAATCAACATCTTCGCACACACACCGCTCGTCGAGCGCCATAGGATCTCCCTTTAGTGTATGTGCCACTGCCATAAAAAAAGATTATATTCATACTTGACGATAATTCTTAAATCAGGAATTTCATTAGTAAAGAACTCATACATCTTAGTTACGGTCAAACTTGCATCTCACTAGGTAGTTAACTTAGAGGAATAATGAGACTCTTTTACGAAGATGATTTTATGTGTTTGTCAATTCTGGCAACAATCGTGACAACAAGCTTATTTGCAAGATTTGCATGTCTTTCTGGAGCTAGCCGCAGAACGGCAAGTAATGAGCATGACCAATAACGCTGAGACTTGGTTTGATTACTACTTAGGTTTGTTTACTAGTTTAGAATATCTAATATTTCACTTCACGCATGGCGGCCCTTCGCTCGCTTCGCTCGCTATGGGGGCGCAACCAACAAAGACCAAACAAAACTAACCCAAGGGTAATTATTGCATATACGGTTTTCAGCTATTTTTGGATTATATGGAAAAAAAAATATGTAGGCACATTCTAGAGTCCCTAGGGATTGCAAATATACTGGCGGAGAAGAAAAGTAATTGCGTTTTTTGTAAGAAAAATAAAAAAATAATACCATACATACTTACCACCGGTTCTGGTTAAGATATTATGTGTTAGTAATGTTTTTTTTTGGAAAAATTTTGGTATCAATCGATTCGATTTTTTATTTTCTTTCCAAAAAAGTAAGGATCATTGAGATTTTATCACGATTTTTTGGTAAAAAAATTGATATTAAATGTTCGCAATGTCGGTGCAATAAGCCATACCTTTATGTCAGAAGTGACGTTTTTAAAGAGAATTTAAAATTTAAGCACCAGGTAGTATTTTTCAAATGTCAAATTGGCACGGAGGTCTCGGTCAAGGTTGCCAATCGTTGCAGATTTCTCTTATTGAAAATAAGACAAACTGATCGCCCTTTTACTCGACTTTTAGCCAATCCAAAGTAAGCCAAATAAGCGCGCTACGTTTCATGCGTTAGCCTCCGCACACTCTGGGAGTAAAACGAACAGAAACTGACTCAAATAAATTTATTTTATGAAATAATTTATTTTTTACTTAGTTTCGGTTAGTTTTGGTTGGTTGTTGTGTTTGCTATTCGAGCGAGAGAAGTGAGTAATAACTCAAACTAACCCAAACTACTTACGGCTTATTATGAACTACACTCCGAGCTATCTGCGACCATTGTTTATATAAATATAAACAATGTTACGACCTACTCCGAGCTACCTACGATCTAGTCCAAGCTACTCTGAGCTACTTACGATCTGCTCCTAGCTACTTCGAGCAACTCCGCGCTACTTACCATCTACTCCAAGCCACTCCGCGCTACCTACGACCTACTCCAAGCTACTCCGCGATACCTACGACCTACTCCAAGCCAGTCCGCGCTACCTACCACCTACTTCAACTTACTCTCAGCTATCTACACCCTACTCCAAACTAGTCTGAGCGAGTTATGACCTACTCCGAGCCACTCCGCGGTACTTACAACCTACTTCAAGCTAGTCTGAGTCACTCCATGCTACTTAAGACCTACTCCAAGCTAGTCCGAGCCACTCCGCGCTACCTACGCTCTAGTTCGAGCTATCTACAAACTACACTGAGCTGCTTATGACCTGATCCAATCTACTCCGAGCCACTCCGCATTACCTACGACCTATTCCAAACTACTCCGCGTTACCTACGACATAGTCCGAACTACTCCGAGTTAGTTTGGCTTAGCTTTGGATTAGTTTCTTCTCTGTTTATGGACTATGCACTTGCATGAAGAATGGCTTGCGCAAAGCGCAAGCCATTCTTCATACAAACCTAAGAGAAACAATTTCGGTTAGCTTGGGTTAGCTTAGGTTAGTTTGGATTAGCTTGGGTTAGTTTGGATTAGGTTGGGTTAGTCTCGTTTCGTTTTAGGCACTACGCACTTGCATGAAGAATGGCTTGCGCGAAGCGCAAGCAATTCTTCATCCTAGGAGAAACAATTTTGATTATCTTGGATTAGTTCCGGTTAGCTTGGGATAGTTTGGGTTAGCTTGGGTTAGTTTGGGTTAGCTTGGGTTAGTTTCGTCTTGTTTAAGGCACTACGCACTTGCATGAAAAAAGGCTTGCGCTGCGCCCGGATGCAAACCTATGAGAAACAATTCCGGTTAGCTTAGGTTAGCTTGGGTTAGTTTGGGTTCGCTTGGGTTGGTTTGGGATAGCTTGGGTTAGTTTCGTCGCGTTTTAGGCACTACGCACTTACACGAACAATGACTTGCGCGAAGCGCAAGCCATTCTTCATGCAAACTATTTTCGGTTAGCTTGGGTTAGCTTTGGTTAGTGTGGGTTAGCTTTGGGTTCGTTTCGTCTCCTTTAAGGCATTACGCACTTGCATGAAGAATGGCTTGCGCTTTGCGAAGCGCAAGCCTTTTTTCCCGAAACCCGACCGTACTTTCCATTACTTTGGTTAAGATTGGGTTGGTTTAGCTATGGTTAGTTGCGTTTCGTTTAACTTAGTAAGGGCTCGCGCGAAGAAAGGATTGCGCGAAGCGCAATCCTTTCTTTGCGGAAGCCCGACCGTAATGATTTCAATTACTTTGGATTAACTTTACTTGGGTTGATTCAGTCCCGGGTTCGATTCCCGTCGGTGGCAAGAGATGTTTTTTAATTTTTTTCATGTTTGTTTCTTTTTGTAAATTTGGGTTAGTTTTGTTTGGTTGCGCCTCGGAGCAAGCGAACGACCATGCGTAAAGTTAACAGTCCTCATTTAAATTCTGGAATTCGACTGTTCTAATTGGCCAGAGAATGCATTATGATTCTACTCAGGGTGATCCAAATTTTCGCACTGAACGTGGTATTGTTGGCATTTTTTTCTTGAAGGCGTTACTATGGAAAACAAATTTCTGCGATGTTATGCTATAAATAAGACAGTTTGCTGTACATTAATTTTATCCTTGTTAAATAACGAACAATTTTTAAAAATTTAAGCGAAAATGCCGTGCAACAACTGCGTTTATTCCATAAGGGAATTCATTGGGTTATTAAGCGATAGAAGACGTGTCGTTGACTTTCTGGTGGAACATGGAGTATTTATTAGAAATTCTCAATGTGACAGTTGTGCGAGTATACTAGAAATAAACATTAATTCTTTATTGTACACCTGTTCGAAAAAATATAGGATTGGGAAGAAGGTTAAGAAATGTACTACAAAGAAAAATGGAAGAAAAGGCACATGGTTTTCAAAATCCAAGTTGTCCATAGAGGATGTACTGTATTTTACTGTGCTTTGGTTAAGGCTTCCATATCCGCGTCAAAAATTTATAGTGAGAGAACTCAGATGTTGTGACAGAACAGTGGTTGATTGGTCATCTTATTGCCGGGAAGTCTGTGTACAATGGAGCCTGGACCATTCCCAAAGACTAGGTGGCCCCGGGAAAATCGTGGAAATTGATGAGGCGAAATTTGGCAGGCGGAAATATAATAGGGGACGCCGTATAGAAGGACAATGGGTGTTTGGAGGATTTGAGAGAGATTCCAAGAAGATATTTTTGGTACCTGTTCCGGATCGAAGTGCTGAAACTTTAGTTCGGGTTATTCAGGAATGGATTCTGCCAGATACGACAATAGTATCCGATTGTTGGAGAAGTTATGATACTTTGAATGACATAGGGTTTCAGCACTTGGTTATAAATCATTCAATTAATTATGTTGATCCAAATGATGCAACTATTCACACTCAGAATATAGAGCGAACGTGGAGAGATATCAGAGGAGGGATTCCCCGATATGGTAGAAAGGAGGCTCATTTTGTGGGATACCTAGCCGAATTTTTATTTAAAAGATCAATTACTGACGACGGTGACATACATCGGTTCTTTTTGGAAATTTCAAAACTATATCCACCCAATCCTTAGCTTAAGTTAGATTGGTTCGTTTATATGTTATTTTGGTTTAGTTTCTTTATATTTGGTTAGGTTAGGGTTGCTTAGGTTTCATTGTGAAATATTTCATCAAAATGAAATACATTAATTTCATTATTCAATAATGCTTGTTTTATTTAAAAATTTATTTGTTTATTTATTTAATGGTACACTTTACAAACACCATATACTTGGTACTTACATGTAAAGGAAATATTCAACAGCTTAATCTAGGTATAAAAAGTAAAATTAAAAAATTAAACTGTATGTTTAATTAATTTTAAAACAACCCTCAAAACAAGTGGCGTGGCCACTCGTGCCTGCGGCACGCGCGAGGCCCTTCGGGCCTCGTTTGTGTGACCTTCGGTCACACATCTTTCTTGCCACGCTCGTATCCGTACCGTGGCCTATAATTAGAAAGCCCTTATAATTAGAGTTACCAATCGCTAGTCGAATTTTACCGTGATAGTTTTCTAATTGGTTACTATGGTAACCGACTTGTCAACGTCAATCGTTAATTTTTTTTTAATCTTTACCTAAATACCAAATATCAAATCTCTAAGTCGTACGATTGACGAGCAGAGTCCGGTCGGATAGGTTATTGGGTATTCCCCACCCCCCCACTTGCCCCGTTTTTCGAAATTTTATCGAGAAGGGGGGGAAATCGCAAAACACGTTTTTAAGGAGTAGGTTACGGTAGAAAAAAAAAATAATTTCGGCAAACGGAAAAAACCGTATTTTTATATCGACCTAAGCTTCATTTTGTCCCATAGGAGCCGGAACCTACTTGGAACCTATCGGTGGAACCTATCGGCTTTTTTTTCGATCGATTTGAAATTCGGCAGGTAGGTAGAGGACCTCAAGGGCGACAAAAAAGGTTCTTTACGAAAAAAACACATTATTCTTGGTTTTCCAGAAATCGACCGTTTAAATTCGAGAATGGTCGTAGCTCGAAAACTACGAGTGATACGGAAAAAATACATATTACTAAAAATGTGTATTTTGACGGCCTTTTGTCCGTAAGTGAGTCGCCGAACTTAAAAAATATATATATCGCCTTTTTTTTCGAAAAAAGTGGATTTTTTTAAAAAAATATTTTTTTTACCACCCTGTATTTGGTTTTGGAAATTGAATTTTTGCGTTAATGACATGTAAATGGACCCCTTTAACCGTTTCCGTCATAAAAACGGATATTTTTTTTCCAAAAATTTTTTCGGAAAAATTCACGTGTAACTCAAAAAATCGAGATTTTCATTAAAGTGGCTTTAATTTGAAAACGGTAAGAGTTAGAGGAAAACTTTAAATAGGAAAAATATGAGTCTCGTCGAGTACTATATTACTCCGTATCCAGTTTGATCGCACGACGTTTCGTTTTTTTTGAAATTGACCAAACGTGATTTTTATATTTTCTTTATTATTATGCCAAAAAATGGTAACTAGTCCTGTTTTCACACCCTGTATATTAATCGATCGTAACCAAAGTCAATAGGCTTCGAGGGTTTGTGGACCTCTACCTCTATGCCAAATTT